>VALG01016806.1:0-27297 GCA_009835305.1 Ipomoea purpurea | reverse complement strand
ACAGGCATGCACCGGGAAAAACACGGCGCCGTTCTTAAGTAAAGAAAACACCCGCGTAAAGTTAACGGAGTCCGCTTTGTTTGGTGTATTTGTTTATGTTTAATTGCTCCAAAAAAACCCAATTCATATTAATTGACAATATTATTATGCAAACTAAGATAGGTAGTCTGGTGTCGTTTGTTTTACAGAAGACTGATTGATCATTATATCAGCACTAAGCGAACTGACGCTGAAGATCTGTTTTTAAGAGATGTTTCCTTTTTACCGTACGCGGTTTAAGAAGTCAGCTTGAACGAATGTCAGTGGATCTGCTTAGAAAGTTATGGACCAAATCTTGAGATACATTCTCACATATTGTCCTCCATCCACCAATATCAGAGATATTTTTGGAGAGTGTTCTTGCTATGGAAATATAAGTACCCTATTCGGCAAAGAATTAGGCTACGCTTTTAAGAACAAAGAAACACTCCTAACTATACTAAAGACATATCTGTTGAATTATCAGCCACTTCTCAAGACAACTTGTTCTTTGGTGATATGATGAAGAACTGAGAAGAAACATCGTTGGCTTAAACGAAAGGACAGCTAAGATCACAATGTTGTGGAACAACACTGGACTGCGTCACTGAAGTGGACTGCATCAGAGTTAGTTCTCCAAGTGAAGGGATTTCATTGGACTTCTGTATGCACGGCTCTCCAACTTCAACAATCCACTAAACCTGTGTAGACTGGGTACGTACCCCTTGTGTGGGGCACTTGGGTGAGATTATTGTTTCTCTACCTTTGTACATTGGATTGTGTTCTTTTAGTTTACTCCCTCTGCAAACGAATCAGCATTCTACCTAACTGACAGACTTCACACCTCTGAATCTGTCAGTCTATCTCCTTAGTCGTTTAATCCTATTAATATTCTTAAATTGAGGAAATGCAAAATTACATGTGGTATCAGAGCTGTTAAGTCTACATAGTGACTTGATCCGTACGGGAAGATTTTTTTTGCATTGTTCTCTTTTTTTCTTTTTTTCTTTTTTAAGTGTCCCTGGTTGTCGGTTGGCAGTTTGTTTGCTAGTGTGTTGTGGCTGGTTGTCTTTTGATTCAGGATGGATGCAAGTATGAAACCACCAGAATTGGATGGTCACAACTATTCCTTCTGGAAGGCTCGTATGGAGATCTATCTCCAGGCACAAGGAACGAGGGTTTATAGCACTGTTCTCTCTGGATGGAGTCGCCCAACTATTCAGAATCCTGATGGAACCACCGAGGCAAAGCCCATCGAGACTTGGACAGAAGATGAAATGACAGCCTCTGATCTGAACAATAAAGCACTGAACTCTATTGTAGGATCTCTACATGAATCTGTCTTTACCTTAGTCATTGGGTAAAAGAAGCAAAACGAGTATGAGAAATTCTTGAAACTAGATTTGAGGGTACCAGTGATGTCAAACAATCAAAGCTTCAAATGGTACTATCTGAGTTTGAAGCTCTCAGAATGGGTGAAGAGGAAACAATCTCAATCTTTCACAGTCGTGTTTAGAATCTGATGAATAGAGCCTCAATACTTGGCGAACCGTTTACTGATGAGAGAGTAGTTAAAAAGATCCTTCGATCTTTACCAAAACGCTTCCGAATGAAAGTAACTGCAATTTAGGAACACACAGGCTAGGAAATGAAGAGTGTGGGAGAACTTATGGGAAGCTTACACACTTATGAACTTGAAGTACTGGCTGATGATGATCTTGCTGTCAGCAGAAAAGGCAAGTCAGTGGCCTTGTTGCTAAAGCTAATCGAGAATCTGACACAGATGACATAGATGATGAAACTTTGGCCTTGCTAACTAAGAATTTTAAGAAGATCTTGAAAGGCTTTAATAGTAAGGAGTCAAGGACAACCTAACAGCACACAATACAAAGGCAATAACTCCTCATATCAGAAAACAGAAACACCTTCTTTCACACAGAACAATCAGTCCCAGACTGGCGAACAAGACAAATCTGAAACAATTTGACTGACACAGTTAGACCTCTCAATCGGTCAGTGCAGTGTCAAGAGTGTGAAGGTTTGGACATATACAGGCTGAGTGTGCAAACTTACCTCAAAAGGAAGAAGGATATGTCTGTGGCTACCTAAGTGATGATGAGGATGAAACATCAAATGATCAGTCAGATGACAATGTGGGAATTTTGTAGCTTTCTTTACAGCTACCGAGAATCACTTAGAAGAGAATGAATCCGATGAAGAATCTTATATATCGACAGATGATTTTGAAGAAAGGCATACCCAACTAGAAATGGAATTTGCTAAACTTGTTTGCAAGCTGGAACAACTGGTGAAAGTTAATAAAAATCTTAATGAAAACTGAAGCAACGAGATGATCTTCTGAAGAAACTAAACACAGAACTTGTCACCAAAGAAGATCTTATCACTCAGATAAGATCTCGAGAGGGAAAATTGATAAAAGAATTGGAGGATCTGAAGAAGAACATCAAGGTGATGGATACCACATCCACTCTAGACAAAATTCTGGATTCTGGTCGAAATCCAAATGATAAAAAAAGGTCTTGGTTTTGAACGAGGAGAGCCTTCGAAGACCACTCCTGTGTTTGTCAAAGAGGGTACTCTAGCTCGTAGTTATGAACAAGGTCAGTCATCCCGGTCAGTCCAGATAAAGGAAAAAGGAAAGATACCTGCTCGAACTGCAGAAACAGATTTTGGTAGAGTGGGGTTTCAATCTCAGTACTCAAAGTTCAAGACTAAATTTACCAGAGTCAAACAATATATACCCATCTGTCACTATTGTCAAACAAAAGGTCACACTCGACCTGAGTGTTACTTTTTCTACAGAGATCAAAGGAAGGAGAAATATCAGAACAAGTCTATTACTCCGTTCACAAGACAGGTATGGGTCGGGAAGTCAGAAGTAATATGCTATCAAACTATAGTTTTGACGACTTCTACGACTGAAGCTAGATGGTACTTCGACAGTGGTTGTTCTAGACATATGACAGGAAATGTCAAGTGTCTTATGGCTGTTCAACCTAGTAGTGGATCAGTTACATATGGAGACGGACAAAAAGGAAAAATAGTTGGAAAAGGTACCCTAAATGTACCAGGTTTACCTCATCTAGAAGAAGTTCTATTAGTTAGTGTTCTGAAAGCAAATCTTATTAGCATCAGTCAACTGTGTGATCAAAACTGGAATGCGTGCTTCAATCGTAACTGTTGCAGAGTCAGTGATAAAGCAGACCAACTGGTAATGGAAGGAACACGATCCTCTGACAACTGTTATGTTATGACTAACGAAAACGCATGTCTTCTATCTAAATCAGATGAATCAAAACTATGGCATAGACGATTGGGTCACATAAACTTCAGAGGTATGGATAAAATGATCAAATTAGATGCTGTGCAAGGGATACCTAAGATCAGAATAGAACAGGAAGGTGTCTGTGGTGCATGTGCCATTGGAAAACAAATAAGGACTCCTCACAAAGCAGTAAAGGTTATCACTATTGAGAGATGCCTAGAACTAGTCTATATAGACCTCATGGGACCAACACAGACTGAAAGCATTGGCGGAAAGAAATACATATTTGTGTGTGTAGATGACTTCTCTCGGTTCAGCTGGATATATTTTCTAAGAGAAAAATCTGAAGCCTTCAATGCCTTTAGAACCTTGTGCATAAGGGTTCAAAAAGAAAAGAACGAGCCTAATAATAAAAATCCAAAGACTGAGAAGTGATCATGGAAAAGAGTTTGAAAACTCTTTATATTCAGATTTATGCTCAGAAAATGGTATAGCTCATGAATTCTCATCTCCCAGAACAGCTCAACAGAATGGTGTGGTGGAAAGAAAGAATCGAACCTTGCAGGAAATGGCTAGAGTTATGTTACACGCATCACATCGTATAGCTCATGAATTCTCATCTCCCAGAACAGCTCAACAGAATGGTGTGGTGGAAAGAAAGAATCGAACCTTGCAGGAAATGGCTAGAGTTATGTTACACGCATCACATCTGTCACAGCGTTTTTGGGATGAAGCAGTACACACAGCATGTCATACCATATAAATAGAGTCTACCTCAGACCAGGTACGTCCAAAACACCATATGAGATCTTGAATGGGAAGAAGCCGAACTTGAAGTATTTCATGTGTTTGGAACAAGATGTTATGTGCTGATCGATAGAGAACAAAGAGGAAAGTTTAAACCTAAGAGTGATGAGAGCATTTTTCTAGGGTACTCTCCAAACAGTCGAGCCTATCGAGTCTACAACAAGAGAACTCAATCTGTAATGGAATCAGTAAATGTTGTTATAGATGACAATTCTGAAGAATCTTGTTAAAACATCAGCAACTGATTCAAAGACAGAACCCCCTCTAAGTGAGTAAAATACAGCCGAGGACACCAGACTGCCCAAAACACAAGATTCGACAGAAGAAGATAAAGAAAGTTCTAAACAGGAGACCCATCTCTCTGATAGTGTGGCAAGAACAAGCCTACCAGAACTCAGAAAAATCATCCATCAGACAATATTATTGGAGATCCAACAGATGGAATGAACACCAGGAGCCGGATGAGAAACAATCCGATAGAAATATCAGGGTCAGCCTGCTATACCTCAAAAATAGAACCAAAAAGTATAAAGGAAGCTTTACATGATGATCTGTGGATCAAGGCTATGCAAGAGGAGCTACACCAGTTTGACCGGAATCATGTTTGGGATCTGGTACCAAGACCTGATCGTGTTAACATAATCGGAACAAAGTGGATCTTCAAAAATAAAACTGATGAAGCTGAAAATATAGAAAGGAACAAAGTCCGGTTGGTTGCTCGAGGATACACTCAAAATAGAGGGAATTGACTATGATGAAAGGTTTACCCCTGTGGCAAGACTAGAGTCTATCAGAATTTTGTTGGCAGTTGCATGTATTCTAGGATTCACACTGTTTCAGATGGATGTTAAGACTGCGTTTTTGAATTGGTACCTGCACGAAGATATCTATGTGGCTCAACCAAAAGGATTTGAAGATCCAGATCATCCATCTCATGTCTACAAACTCAGAAAAGCCCTCTATGGGCTCAAACAAGCTCCAAGGGCATGGTACAAACGACTGACACAATACTGCTACACAATGAGTATAAGCGAGGAAGTGTTGACAAAACCGCTGTTCGTAAAAACCACTGGAAGTCATGTTACTATTGCTCAGATTTATGTCGATGACATTGTCTTTGGATCTACTCTACAAAAGTACACTGATGATTTAGTAAAGGTCATGAAGGAAGAGTTTGAAATGTCCATGGTTGGCCAACTAACATACTTTCTAGGGCTGGAAGTTAAACAAAGTCCAGAAGGGTACTTTATTTGACAGGAAAAGTATGCTAAGAATCTGGTCAAGAAGATTGATTTGGAATCGTGTAAACCATCCAGGACACCTATTTCTACCTCTACAAAAGTGTCTAAAGATGACACTGGTGCATTAGTTGATAACACAGTTTATCGAAGTCTGATAAGAAGTCTGTTTTACTTAACCGCTAGCCAGATATAATGTTCAGTGTTGGAATATGTGCAAAGTATGAATCTGATCCAAAAGAGTCACACCTGATAGCTGCTAAACGGATTTTGAAATATATAAAATGAACAATTCAATATGGGCTATGGTACTCCAAGGACAGTGAACTTAGTCTGGTTGCATACTGTGATGCTGATTGGGCAGGAAATATTGATGACAGAAAAAGTACTTCGAATGGATGCTTCTTTGGTTGAAAGAACTTGGTATCATGGCTGAGCAAGAAACAGAATTCAATTTCCTTAAGTACTGCAGAGGCAAAATATATAGCTACTAGAGGATGTTGTACTCAGTTGTTGTGGATGAAACATATGCTTCTAGACTATGGTCTTACTCAAAGAATTATGACACTCTACTGTGATAATGTCAGTGCAATCAATATCTCAAAGAATCCAGTTCAACATTCCAGAACGAAGCATATTGATATAAGACATCACTATATCAGAGACTTGGTAGAATCCAAGGAGATAGAGTTGGAATATATTCAAACAGATAAGCAATTAGCTGACATACTGACTAAACCCTTGGATGCAAATCGGTTTGAGATTCTCATTTCTGCTCTGGGAATCTGCAGGACTGACTAATGAGGCAGTATGAAATACAGAAGGAGAGTATTATGGTGTCAATTACGCGGTCAAATTTCAGCCTTTGACTTCCTTTTAAATCTCTCTTCTGTTTTTGTTAAGATAATATCTTAACCCCAGTTACCATAAATTTAAATTCGCCTTTTCAACATTCAAACCTTCAACTCTTCCGTTTCATCCCTAAAAAAGGAGGTATACCGTTGCGTCAATCACATCAGCTCTCGCATGCATTCTGATAAGTCGCATTGAATAGGGTTATTCACCCTTGGGATTATAATGATATTTGGGTCAAGTGTGAAGGCAAGAAGAGTTCAAAATATCTCCTTGTTCACTGATTATTTTCTCTCTGATGCATCTACCTAGGGTTTCCTTCTCGCTTTCCCAAATCACACAACAATGACGGACGCCATAAGAAATATCATTATCAAGCTTGGGAGGAAGATACATTCACTAGAAACACCCACTAAGCATGTAAAAACACTGCTCCAGCTAGCTATGAAGAGAAAGTTGAAGCTTGACTCTGTTCTTCGCGATGAAATCATGGTCACCGTGCTCTCAGATCTATCCGGAGTTCTATGCAGACTGGTCCGACGATGACACCAGTGAGCCTTTGATGTTGGCCTCAGAAGCAAGTGATGATGTTAGCCCTGCATCTATTCCAGAACCTGCAGATGGTAATCGTGCTGGGGCATTCCTTCAATATTTTGCTCAACGGGTTCTGAATCAGACGAAGTCTCACGCAGTCGAGCAGAAGCTCACCCCCCTCTATCTACAGGCTGCCCAGGACGAAACCAAACACCGGCTTGGATCTTCGTAACAGTACTAATACTTCTAAATCTCCTATTGAAATCTCCCATGACAAGCGCTGATGATTTATTTTCTGATGCTGTTAAGTATGTTATGCCTATTGTTCAATGCTGATAGTTAGCATGCGTTAATTTCTGTGAAATCTTCTGTGTCTGATGATCCACCTTGTGTTCCCTCTGAGAAGTCTGAACCTTCAAAAGTAGTTGTTGAAAGTGTGTCTAAAGCGAAAGATAAATCCTCTGAATTGTAAACAATATGAGTTTAGTTGTGTATTTTGCTGACATTGTGCATTCTGCAATCCCTGCTCTGCCTAGGGATGGCAATGGGTCGGATGTGGGTCGGGGAGGGCTACATCCATCACCCGACCCCACCTTATATTTTCTCCACCCACCTCACCTCCAACCCGCATCGGGTGGACTTTTTCAGAGCCCACCCCACCCCCACCGGGTGCGGGTACCCACTACGGGTACCCACCACTTATCATCTTATTATGTTTTTTCAAAAAATAATATTTAATTATTATACATAATTAAAAAATAAAATCCATTAGTGATACTAAAACATAAAAAATGGAAATATTTAAATATAATAACTAAATTGTTAATTTTTAAAAATAAACTTAGTAGTTTTGATATAAAAAATAGTAAAAAGATACACGAAGTTATATAAACTATATAAATAACTACAACTAGTACTTATTTTACTATTACATATATATACACACACACATGGGTGGTTCGGGGGGTTCTAGGCGGGGTCTTGTACATAGAACCCGAATCCAACCCGACCCACCGCGGGTTTTCTTTTTTAAGACCCACCCCCGACCCACCATCCACCATCACCCAAAAAAACCCGATCCATGCGGAGTGGATTCGGGTGGATATCCACGGGTCGAATTGAAATTGCCATCCCTAGCTCTGCCCTCTACCTAAACTGTTGTGCCTCCAATTGAGATGTGCCCAGCTGATGATTCCTCGAAATTGCCCACTGAAGTTGAGGCTGCCAGTAATACAAGTCCTCATGCATCTGCTCCGATCGATGGGTGCCTGTCTATACATCTTCGTCTTTGGCTGAGAGCCTTGAACACGTCCGCATTTTGCGGGTCTACCTTCTGCCTCTGTTCCAGAAACCGTATAGAGTCATTCATCCTACTGAATCCTCTAGTGAAGACGAGAAGATTTTGGTTGAAGTGTATGGTTCACAAGCCCTGTTGTCTAGACCCCCTACAATTGAAGCTACAACTCATCCAGATTCAACCACCTTCAAGATTCGAGAGGTTACCAATCTTCTTGGAAGCTCATCTGCCCCAATATCAGACACAAGCCACTCAGTTTCACCAAGCCCTTCTGAACATTCTCCATTCAATGAAACAAGAAAATCCAAATGCAAGAGTGTCCATGTATGAGTTGTTGTTGAATTAGGTGATGACAATCTTGATATGCCTCAACCTGATATGAGAAGAAAGTCTGCTGAATCAGTAAAACCTGAAGCTGGTCCTCCTGACCAACAAGTGTTCAAAACTCTGAGGTCATCCGTCAAGAACAATGCTCTTGCTGTGGTTCTTACTACCTCTACCCGGAAGGGGAAACCATCTACTCGCTCAAGAGGACGAAGTATCACACCTGAGGTCCAAACTGCTAGGAGAATCCTGACACCACAGTCTATAAACCTGAGTTTTCTCCCCTTGCTACTCAAGAAAAATGGTCAACGATGATCGGCGAGAACTTATAGTTCATAGGTCGGTTGATGAACAACAGTTGAACTCTGTTTGCGACATTTTGCCCCTACTGAGTGATGTGGGCCTCTTGAAGACTGTCACCTCCATCTGTCCTTTTTCAAAGCTGCTGACTTACGAGTTCTATTGTAATCTTAATGAGGAGATTGACAATCTGACCGGGACGCGGTGCATGCAAATCTTCATTCGAGGTAAATGGTATATCTTCGGTCCAAATGTGATAAATGAATATTTATGGTTTGAAGGGTGTTGACGAAGAGAGATCACAGACTAGGATTTGGTGGCAAAGACCCTCACAAGTGGACAAACTCCTGCATGGCCTACTGGTGAAACTGATACTCTGCCTAGCTCGCGACTCACGTCAAATATGTCATTCTGCACCGTATTGCTCTTCACAACCGGCTACCATCTGCTCACTTTCATACGGTAGGCAAGCAATTGGCAGCTCTCTTGTTTCGGATTGGAACTAAAATGCCTATTGATCTGGGGACATGGATCTTTTATCATATCCTCACGTTGATTCATCCGCGAGAGCAGAAGGTAAGGTTGCCTTTTCCTAATCTTATATTTGGGGTTCTGACATCGCAGGGCCTTGTGCCAATGCTAGTGAGGTTTTCAATCCGACTCTTCTGTATACGGTTGATCCTCGTCTTCTGACTGGAAATCACATCCGAGATGTCACGCCTGTGAATGCTCCTCCATCCTCTGATGCTGACAATGTGGTTGATGATTCGCCACATGCGAAGGATGTTCAACTCTCTCTTCGCTTGAAGGCCCGGGTATCTGAACTTGAGACTGTTCATGAAATTATTGCGAAGAAGCTGACTGCGGCCCGTAATGAATTGGCTACCGTTTTTCTCCGATTGAGCTTGACTAAGTCTGCTGCTGATGCTGCTATGTCCGACAGTGAGGGCCCCTCCAATGCTGACTGTTCTTTGACTATTTTTTGCAAAATGGGGGGAGTGTGGAACTCAGGGGGAGTGTTTTGTAGGACTTCGTACCTTCTGGCCTTGTTTGGGCGTCTGATTGTGATGGCACCATCCTTATGAAGAATGTTGTTTTTGTTCAGCATCATTTGTGTGCTGTGTTTTTGTTATGGATTGTAATTCAGATCTTTGACTTTTATGCAATTGTTATCTTCGTCCTATCTAGCTTGTGTTTTTATCTTAGTCGAGTTGTTTTGCCAAATAATAGCCAAAGGGGGAGTTTGTTAGTGTTTTAATTGCTCCAAAAAAACCCAAATATAATTGGCAATATTATTATGGCAAAATAGATAGGGTTAGCTTGGTGTCGGTTTGTTTTACAGAAGACTGATTGATCAGATACAACACCAAGCAACTGACACTGAAGATCTGTTTTTAAGAAGATGTTTCCTTTTTTTACTGTACGCGGTTTAGAAGTCAGCTTTGGAAATAATATCAGCGGATCTGCTTGGAAAGGTAAGGACCGAATCTTCGAGATTACATTCTTCACATATTGTCCTATCATCCACAATCAGAGATATTTTTGAGAGTGTTCTTGCTATGGAAGTTAAGTACAGAATTAGGCTACGCTTTTAAAGAAAAAGAACACTCCTAATTTACTAAAGATCATATTTTGTTTCTATGCCTCTTCTCAAGACATATGTTTGGTTTTATTATGAGACTGGTAGACCAACATCGTTGCTTTAACGATTATGGACGCTAAGATCAACAGTTTGTTGACTAACACGTGTGACTGCTCACTGAAGGTGGACTGGCTATCAGAGTTGTAGCTCTCCATTTGTAGATGGTTTTTCATTGGACTTTTCTGTTTTATTCAGCTCTCTTCAACTTTCATTACTTATTTCTACTTTTTTTTAAACTCTTGTGTATGATTGGGTATCGTACCTTTTGTGTCGGGCACTTTTTTGGGTGGTATTATTGTTTCTCATTACCTTTTAATTGGATTTTTGTATTAGGGATTTTTGGTTTGCGTCTCTGTGATTGTCCCCATGTATGTAGATTTTACACTACTGTTATCGAACTTGGTAAATCTTATTCTTTGTGTGGTTGTTTTTTGATTGTGTTCTTTTTAGTACTCCTCTGCAATACGAACCAGATTCTATCCTAACTGACAGATTCACACCTTCTGAATCTGTCAGTATTTTTTCTAGTCGTTTATATTCTATATATCTTAAATTGAGGAAATGCAAATTATAGTATATTACAACCAACTGACACTACAGTATATCTAAACGACTATAGTTATATTAATGATACTTGTTAGTTATAGTGAAATGAAACTCATTTATGTAAAATGAAACTGATAATCCATTTCACATATTTGGTGTATATTTTGTACAATGAAACTGTATATTTATCAAATGATCATGTAGTTTGTTTTAATGAAACTTATAGTGTATATAAAATAAAATAAATAACATTTTTCACATATTTGAGTTATATAAATATTGAATGAAACTATAGTATATCAATGAAATTAGTTTGTTGTTGAACTAATACTTGTTGATTACAAAATGACACTGAATAACAGGGTTACTTTTTGAGAAAGGGTGCGAAGCGGCGAAAACAAACACCGTTCTTTTCATTTAACAAAAGATGCGCGGTGCATGATTGATCATGCACCGTTGTGCATGATATAATTTGCCATTGCTTGGGTACCCCCCCCCCACACACCACGTTACAGTAAATTGATTCATATAACTTAAACTATAACATTTAACTAAACAAGTTAATATTATATTCTATTCCACAATTCAACCAAGCACATAAAGTAATCTTTATAGTCCCAAATCTTGCGGTATTGCCTTTCAAGAGGTAACGTTATTACCTAATATAATTTTACAGTTTGTGAATCAAACGGCCCATTATTAATGGTAGAAGAGTTCACACTAAATTGGAGAAAATTATTTTTCAGAGAAAACTTTGCTAACAGTATAAGCGTTGGAAGATAAACTTAATCTATATCAAAAGACTTAGCAAG
Source organism: Ipomoea purpurea (assembly GCA_009835305.1). NCBI lineage: Eukaryota > Viridiplantae > Streptophyta > Magnoliopsida > Solanales > Convolvulaceae > Ipomoea > Ipomoea purpurea. The sequence goes on along the minus strand of VALG01016806.1, from coordinate 15,641 downwards.
AAAGAAATCAAAAGAGTCAAGCATAAAGAATTGTTTGATAGAAGAGTTATTCATATCAAAAAATTTAACATAATAGAATTGATGAAGTTTATAAATAGAAGAGTTAAGCTAAGTAAAGACAAGATCAAATAGAAAAGTTTACTTACCATAATATTTGCTACTACATAAGTAATGTTTTAACAAAAGACTAAAATGAGTAAATAGTTATAAAGCTAAAAGAGAAAATATCAAAGAGGTTACAAGCCAAGATCAAAGAAGAATGTTTAATGTATAAAATGAACCTTTAGAATACATAATTTTGGTATACCCTACATTGAAACCCAAAACACTTCAACCATGCAAAATTAAAAGTAAGAACAGAATGTCTTTTGAAAGGCTAATCAAAACATCTCCTATCTCCCAAGACTTGTGTCTAGTGACACGAAGTGACTCTCTTAAATGGAAGGTCATTGGTTCAAATTCTAGTGGGGGCGATATTGACTCTTTGGACCTTTCGTAGGTTGAGAAAGTAATTATGAACAAATACTAAGAAAATAGTCAATAAGGGCAACTTCAATTTTCAAATAAAGATCAAAGATGATAAAGTATACATGTCTTGACAATGCAAATGAGAAAATAGTCAATAAGGGCAACTTCAATTTTCAAATAAAGTTTTAAAACACATTGTAAAGCTAGAAGAAATCTACTACAACAAGGAATGCAACACAAAAGTTTAAATATAACTCTTGGACAAAGTTATTACCCTACAAGTAACACAGAAGGAACATTAATGAGAATCTTTAAACAAATTTGAATTCAAATTATAAATAGAGACCTTTCATCAATTCAATAAAGACAGGTTGTCGTCAACTTTTAATTTACTAATTGTAATCTAGCTTTCAAGCTCCAAAAAGCATACATCTAGATCTCTCTACACTCTAAAAAGAATCATCTAAATTTCAAGTGTCCAACCCAATCTAACTTCGACATATCATTCTTTTAAGTAAGGCACATTAACTCATAAAGTTGTGAAAATTGTTCTAGGGAAAAAGAATAATTGTTGAAAATTGAGTATTACAACAAAAATTAATGGTTGATCCTTATGAAGAAAGGTAAAGCAATGAAGTGCAAGGGGAACTTGGTGAGTCATTCTCACGACAAAAGACTGCATTTTGATGAGTTAATTAATGAAGGAACTTTGTAGACAATTTTTGTGGAAAGCTAGAGTATTGTCACTTTGTAGTTTAATGTTACAAATACATTAGTAAATTTCCTTGTGGATTATGGAGAATTACGCCACTCTACAGGGCGTTTGGTTAAATTCCCTTCCCACTTAATTCTCACCTAATTTCAAGGGTCACAAAATTCCCTTGTTTGATTGAAAGGAATTGCTATTCCATGAAATTGCAATTCTCCCATTTTCATGGAATTAAATCTCATGTCCCCTTCCGAGATTTTAATTCCTGAGATTTTAGAAGAAAATAATATAGTGATGAGTCAAAATTATCCCTTCATTTTTTAACCTAAAATTAATGCCTAACAACAACAATAGACATTTTTGACTTTATACTACTTATTCAATTTCAATTCACATGTAAAACCAAACATTGGAATTGAAATTCTCAGTAATTCTATTTCCGTAAACCAAACACTGAAATTTAAATTCCCACTTTATTCCCAGTAATTCATCCCCCATGGAATTGCAATTCTTTCCCACGTAATTCCCCCTCTCCAACAAAACGCCCTGTTAATGAACCACTATAAAATATCTCATCTTTAACTTACGCTATTTATGTTCAATACTTTTACAATGTATTTGTGCAATCCTATCAAGCATACATATTACACCTTTCAAACTTGATAAATCACACTATGTTATTATATTTAAATAAGACAAACAAAATAATACTTATATTCTCCACGCTTTGTGTGAAATTATTTTTCTTTAAAAATATATGTCTACTCATCTCAAAGCTTTAATTTGTCTGAGATCAACAATATAGGTATAGTACTCCATATTTTCTAAATATATGTAAATTGGAATTTTTAATTTGATTCCCCTCCTTTCACAATCACTTTCTTAATAATCAAACTTTTCTTTTAAATATATTAATCATTTTTTATTATTCAATTTGTATAAAACGGTAGAAAAAAATGTAAGAATTGTGGTTAATTACGCCACTGCAATGAATTTCATCTAGTGACAAATAAAAAAGTGGAAACCAAGGTACATATATCTTATGTTAGTAATATTCAATTTGTACATGAATTAACTTTCCGATAAACGATTGTAATGTTTTAGTCAATCCATCCTAACAAGCTCATTATTAATAGCATGCATTAAGTAGATGATGATGGAGGTCTGTTTCCTTGCCTCCTTATTTACCTTTCCGGTCTCCAATGAATGCTGAGCACTAACTATGAGTGCACAAGCAATTTTCCAAATTAAAATTAATCTGCAATGAACAAAGTGACTGCTTTTTTTATATATATTGAAACTGAAAATATCAGTTCGAATTTATTTTTTTACTCTTGATATATATATATATATATATATATATATATATATATAACCGATCATGTGATATAGAAGCCTTAGGTGAAAAATAGAGTTTAATCTCATCCATTGATTAAGTACAGATGAACATTCATAATGAAGCAATTAAAAATTAAAAAAAAAAAAAAAAAAAAAAAAAAAAAACACCTTGGCATTTCGGGAATTTTGTGTAAGTTAATTTTTTTTGTCTTTCAAAATATTTTTTTCCTTCTTGCAGAAGCACATTGTTATATCTTCCAATGCATTTGAGCACATTGTTGAGCTTTCCAGAGCACATTGTTGTGCCTAGGGGTGTGCAAGCTTCTGAAAATTGTAAGTTAACCGACAGAACCGACAAAGTTCGGTTAACCATTTTTAACCAAATTTTTTTGATTCGGTAAATGATTAAAGGTTTTTTAAAATTTCGGTTAACGGTTAATTCGATTCAAAACTTCGGTTAATCGAAATTTTAAATATTTATATAAATAAATAAATATATAATCTAATATGTAAAATCCCTATGAAGGAAAGCAACGTACCTTATGAAGGAAAATCACGCACCTATAGCTTTAGCCCGACGCACCTTAAGTTTCAACAACTGACGCACCTTAAGCACACAAACCACGCACCTTAAGAAGGAAACTCACGCACTTAAAGCTTTAAATCGACGCACTTAAGTTTTCAACACCTGACGCACCTTAAGTCACACAGTACAAAAATCACTCACCTAAGCACAAAACTCACGCACCTTAAGAAGAAAAATTATGCACCTTAAATTTGACCTAGATGCAAAAAGACCAAATTGTCACCGCGTATTTTTTTAATCACGGTTAATCCTGGACGGTGATTTAAACAAGATCAATAGCTCAGATTTAACCGCACAACCCCACCTAAGGTAGCCTCGCACGGAAACCCATTTCTATATATATAATTAAATTTTCCTATTTACTATTTGTTGGGGTTTATATCCTCAACGTAACAAGTTTGATTTGTTTATAAAAAAAAATTTAAAAAAAAAAAAAAAAAAAAAAAAAAAGGATCATGTTTCCCACCATGTCTATCCATCGATATCACATTATGATGCCCAAATGGATTCTTAACTTAACCTAGCAATTTATATCAGGCACCAGGGCGCACATTGCTTTGTACGTCCTGGTGCAAAACAACGTCATTTTGTACCTTTTTTTAAAAAATTAACTTTTCGTGTCGGCGGTTAATTCTTAAAAAAATTATATTTCGAAAATGTATATAATTGTATAAGAATGTACATAATTGTATACAAATGTACATAATTGTATAACAAAATACACATACTCTTTTTTGAAAAGATAATACAATAATCTAAATAATACATAATACACATAAACTTTAACAAATTTTATAACATAATGTACATAATTTTATAACATAATTACTTATATAATTATATAACAGAATATGCATACACTCTGTCGCGTCAACTCCCCACACAACTTAACAAAACGACGTTATTTTAAGAAGCACGAGGTACACATTGCTATGGTGCACCGTGATGCATGGGATAACAATTGCTTAACCTACATGGTTGGCAAAAAAGTGTTTGGCAAAATGTCTTAGACAACACAAAGTGAAAGCAAGAAGGGCTAAAGTCTTTGTAAACACCATCTGTTATAACGTCTTTTGGCGCCTTCTAGCCTGATGTATTTAGCTTCTCTGAACAGACATGTTAGTCAGTTAAGCTAATTCCAAATCTGTAACCACTTCACCTTCTCAATGCAAAACTCTTGTTCATACACATAGTTCCAGCTTCATCATGGTATCAGAGCCATGGAAGACCAGCTATGCAGTTGCTGGTTACCGGCACGGGTGAGACCAGCCAGCCTCATCACACGTCGACGATGTATCAACCTCCGATTCAAGGACGCCTCAAGCCTTCATACCTCAGGTCGTTCCGCAGAGGCGTTGCTAACGATATAGGAGAATTCGCTATATCTGAGCACTAAGGAAAACCAAACAACATTTTGTGAGTCCTCCTCTCACAGGAAGTCTCAATTATGGCTCGTGGAGCATTTCAATACAGGTTGCGTTGGAAGTGAAAAATAAATGGTCTATCATCGATGGAAGTATCGAGAAACCAGACAGAGGCCAGAGATCATTACGCACCTTGGAGAAGATGCAATCTCATGATCAAATCATGGATTCTCAAGGCGGTGCATCCTTCGAATTGCTCAAGCGTAATATACATGGACGACATGAAGGAATCTGGAACGACTTGAAGAGGAGATTTTCTCAACCGATCCTCATCGCATCTCGATTTTGCAGAGCGAAATCTATGATTGAAACAAGGAAGCTTATTGATCAATGACTATTATACAAAATGCAGATCTCTGTGGGAGGAGATGAACGAGATGCGGCACTTCCAATCTGCAAGGCAACCCCGTTGTTCATGCGATCTGATCGATGAAGTTCGAAAGGATCGAGAAATAGATCAAATAATCTTTTTCTGCAGGGATTAAATGATGACTATAATTCATTAAGGGTCAAAGTCTTGGTTCTAGATCCTCTGTCGGAGATGCATAAGTGTATGTTATGGCAGAGAAATTTGAAAGACGACTCAACATCACCCATATGGCCTAAGAAATCGGCCATGCAAAACTCCATACAGAGCAGTTAAAATACACCAGAAGAAGTCATTGCAGCAGTAAATCAATACTATGGCAGGAGAAGCATGAATCCCGTGAAACAAGAATGCAAAATGCACTTATTGTGGTATGACAGGGCACACCGTCGAGAGATGTTACAAAAGGCATGGCTACCCACCAAGGTGGGTGTTGGGCTATAAGTCGAAGGGAAAACAATCTGCCATGGCAGCTGCTACTGTATGTTCCAATCCTGAAAGCAACACAGCTTCTGAGCAAATGCAAAAAGTTGATTCCTCTTACAAACAACAAATGGGGGCAAAGCCAACCACCAGTGAGTGCAGCTGTGTCATTGGTCCCAAATTTGACAAACCAGAGACACAAAACCAGGCAAGACTCATACCTGCTTCTCATGTTTTAATTCGTTAATCTGATTCAACTGCTTGGATTCTAGATTCGGGAGAACTGATCATATAGTTTGCTCTCATGATTCTTTGCGATGCTTGTCATGTTGTTGAGGGGAGCAAGGGTAAATCTACCTAATGGAGAAATAGTCACAGTCTAGCATATGGGGGATCTCAGACTGGGGGAGATGAATTATGGCTACGAAATGCTTTGCACATTCCACAGTTTAAATTCAAAATAGTCTCAGTAAGCAGCTCCTCAAACCCTCTCACACTTTTGGTGTTTAACTCTGGACAGTGTCTGATTCGGAGCCTTGGGGAGAACAACTGGTTTTGCTAAAGAGGAAAGAGGCCTATATCTGCTACTTCAACCACCAAAGATTAACTCATGTAACAAGTCTGTTGTGCAATGTAACAGTGTCACTATTGAGTTGTGGCACAAAACTTTGGGGCATTTTCCCTTTAATAAAATTCACCTCCTTGTGATGTTCTCAATTCTCAGTCAAAGGTGGAGTCCGTGTGATGTATGTCACTATGGCTAAACAGAAACGCCTCCCTTTCCCTTGAGACACATCATAAAAGCTTGTTTTGGATCTAATCCAGGTTGATATTTGGGGGTCCCTTTCCAGTTAAATCTATGGGAGGGGAGAGATACTTTTTAACCATAGTGGATGATTATTCAAGATATACTTGGATTCATCTCATGAAAAACAAGCTGAAACACGAGAAAGGTTGAGAATTTCCACAAGCAGATACCAAACTCACCAGGCCTAGCTATTAAACACTTCGCATGATAACGTCATGGAGTTCAACCATGGTAATTTCTTTGCTTGAAAATGGCATGTTCATCAAAAATCATGTGTACATACACCCAACAAAACGCGGGGTTGAACGCCAAACACCAACATGTCATGAGTGTGGCAAGACCCAGATTTCAAGCCAAACTTCCACTTGAATTATGGGATTATGTGTGATGTATGCTACGTTCATCATCAATCGGCTTGCCTTCATCTGTAACTGATTGCTCAGTCCCTATCAAAAACTACATGGAGAGAAACCTAGCTTGAGAACAGAAGGTCTTTGGATGTTTGTGTTACGCAGCCACTTTGCCTAATTCGAGACACAAGATGGCTTCACGCAGCAGACGATGCGTTTTTGTTGGCATACCTGCAAATGTCAAAGGATATTTGTTGCATGACAATGCATGTAAGTCGACATTTGTATCTAGGGATTGTAGTCTCTAGAAGACTGCTTCCCTTTAGCTGAACAAACTGAGAATGATAGAGAAATCAGCAACTGTTCAGACCATCCTTGCCAAACATATCCATTGATATATGCAGAGCTCAGACCTCCAGATTGCCATGATAACAATGAGCCTTCTCTGAGTTTCTATAGGCACTCATGACAGTAGCAGCAGGGGTCCATCTCACAATATAAGAAGCAACAGCAGTGTGGATAGCAGTCCTTGTGGCAAACTCAGTAATCACCTAAATAACTGCAATGAGCCTCACTTCATGAAGCTATGACGAAGCCAGTGAGGCAGCAGAACTAATGAAATCTCCTGATTCTTTAGTGCAGCCAAGGAGATCTAATAGACCATAAAATTTTCCATCAAAGTTGCATGATTATTACTATGATGCAACAGTTGCTACCAAGACATCACCTCATTTTCCATTGTCCAAGGGTAATATATTATGCTAATCTCTCGTCTTCACATAAGATGTTCTCCATGGCAGTCTCATCAGTTAAGGAACCAAGAACATATGTCCAAGCAGTTTTAATGACTGTTGGAAGGAAGGCCATGAAGGATGAAATCACAGCCTCCAAAACAACAACACATGGGAGCTAACAGATTTGCCCCAAAAAAAAACACCATTTGGGTGTAAATTGGATATTCAAACCAAGCTTAACATAGAATGGCCACAATAGAGAGGCACAAGGCAATATTAGGGCGAAAGACAACCCAACAAATTTGGTGGTGGACTACATCAAGACGTTTCCCGGTGGCAAGTTGGACCATCATCCGCACCTTTATGGTATTTAGCAGTCTCTAAGGCCTGGAACATACATCAATGGACGTCAATAACGCATTCCTACATTGGTGATCTTAATGAAGAGGTATACATGGTTCTATCCCCCGGATTCCAAAGCAAAAAGCCAAATCAAGTATCCCAGACTATTGAGGTATTTATACGGTCTTAAACAAGCTAGCCGCCAGTGGAATGAAAAACTAACTGTGCACTGATCAAGATCGGTTTTCAACCAGTCCAAAGTCTCGAGCTCTTCATTTGTTCACCAAAGGTTACTCATGATGACTCTTGTTGCTTTATTACTTTTATGTCGATTATATAATCGTTGCGTAGTGCCCAGCATATCAACTCATCAATTCTGTTAAGCAATTCTTGGACACCAAGTTTAAAATCAAAGATCTACGCGACCTCCTTGGCTATTTTCTGGGATTTGAAGCATGCAGAACAAGTGATCGGATTAAACCTGTGCCAGCCGGTAAATATGCTCTAGACATTCTGGACAGATGCAGGGTTCCTTGATTGTAAGCCAGCAAGCACATCCCATGGCTCACAGGATCAAAACTATGCGACATGATGATCGCGAATTCCCTTAACTGACTCCTAGCTGCTACAAACAGATTCTGGTTCGCAGAATGCTATATCATTACAGCCACTCGACTGGATATTGCCTATTCAGCGTTCAACAACTAAAGCCAATATGTCGATTCCCCTACAGAAAAGCACTTATTGCCACACATGCTGAGTGTTGAGATACATTAAAAGCTCATCAGGGGCCAAGGCTTGTTTCTACCCAGCTAATACACACCTTCAGCTTAAAAGTGTTCTCTGACTCGGATTGGGCAGCCAATCAACGAAACAAGACAGATCCTGTACTGGATACCTTGCTGTATTTCTGGGAGAGCAACTGGTTTAGTTGACAAGCCAAGAAGCAGCTAACAGTTTCAAGATCTCCTCCGTATGAGGCCGAATATAGATTGGCAGCTACAGTCTGTGAAGTACCAATGGATGGCCTAACTCTTGCATGACTTAAGCATCAGACTTGACAAACCAGCTACATTTTTTGTGACAGCAATCCGCAATTCATTGCTGAGAAACACGTTTTCCACGAGCGCACCAAACACATCGACATCGACATCGACTGCCATGTTGTTCGGAAAAATTGAATCAAGGCCTCATTAAGCTACTGTCAGTCTCGTCTGCAAAACCAAGTGGCAGACGGATTTACCAAACCTCTGGCCATCCCCTTGTTCCGCAGTATGTGTCTAAGCTAGGGATACAAGACTTGTATGCCCCAGCTTACGTGGGGTATTAGACAACACAAAGTGAAAGCAAGAAGGCTCAACCGTCTTTGTAACCACCATCTGTTATAACGTCTTTTGGGCCTTCTAGCCTGATGTATTTAGCTTCTCTGAACAGACATGTTAGTCAGTTAAGCTAATTCCAAATCTGTAACCGCTTCACCTTCTCAATGCAAAACTCTTGTTCGTTCATAGTTCCGCTTCATCAAAATGACCACACGCTCAGCAAAAGCAAGAAACTTATTATCCTTTGGGAGAAGAAACTTATTATCCTTTATGCAAACATTCCGATCCATAGCTCTCACTCCAAAAGTTTCGTTTTTGGTTCTCCTTGTACATGTGCAACACAATAAAATATTGAGATTTATTTTTTAACTTATTATCCAAAAGAAGTTTGTAAATGTTTTTTTTTTTTTTGTAAAAACATTATTTAGTTAGTTTGTATCTGGTTCTAAATAAACTATCAAATAATAACCAACATGACAAATTTTATAATGAAGAGAAAATATCTTGTTACATCATTTAAGAGTGATTTGGAAATTAGGTGCATTAAGTACGGTGAGAATGCAGTACATTTTCAATAGAACAGAGGATATTTTTGATGCTGACTAGCTCTATGTACAATAAATATTTCTTCATATACCTTTCTCAAACCTCACTGAAACACAAAGAGCTACATAACCGCCTCTACGAGGCTCAAACTCACAACCTTTCAAAATGGAAGTCCAACCCTGTGTATTATTAATTATTGTCTTATGTTATATCATTTATTTGTAACTGTTTGATTAGTTTCATATATGTTAGGAGTAGTTAGAGATTACTTCTGATATATCTTGTATCTTGTTTACGGTTTTGGGGTTTGAATGAAAATCTTCCTCCAATCTGGTATTAGAGCAGTATTGATCCTCTCTCCTTTTTTTTCTCTCCACCATCGAAAATTACCCCCTCCCACCTCTCTTCTCGGCCATGGCGTCCTTAGTCCCTCCGAACGCACCATCTCGGCTGTTCAACCATCGACGAACGGTGCCAATCCCCTTGCACGGCGCAATCACTATGTCTCCAAAAATGTCTAATATTCTTTACGTTCTGTCTCTGTTCTGTTCCGCTTCTATCTGTGCATAAATTTACAAAAGAAACACAATGTCTATTTTGAATTTCATAACAATTTTTCTTGTGAAGGATTCAAAACCAAAAGCCACGCTACATTAAAAGGTCCACCACATGCGTTTTGTACAAGCTTCCGGTCTCCCGGTCACATGGTTGCGTTTGTCCAGTTCCCGGACTTCTCCCGTAGTTTTTGCACAGCCGGCTCGGTCATCCCGGTCACATGTTGCGTTTGTCAGTTCCGGACTTCTCCCGTAGTTTGGCCACAGCCGGCTCGGGTCATCCGCATAAACAGGTCCTCATAAAGTGCGAAAAATTGTCCGGTCACCTCGAATAAAATTGAGTCTTTTGGAGTCGTGCACCGCCTGCCACCTTGGAAAATCTTCACCGCCTGCCACCTTGAAAATCTTCACGATTCAAATTAGATAGAGTTTGCTTTACACTGATATATGGGGCCCTTCTCCTGTAATGTCTATAAACGATATCCTATTTTGGTACTGTTTGTGGACGATTTTTCCCGTTTGCTGGTTTTATCCATTACGGGTAAAATCGAATATATATCAAATTTTTGAGTCGTTCCGTGTATTGGTAGAGCGACAATTTTCGCGCTCTATCAAGTCTATCCAGTCAGATCTAGGGGGTGAATACCGTAAGTTGCACAAAACCTTCGTACAACTCGGTATAAACCGTCGCCAGTCATGTGCATATACACATGAACAAAATGGGCGAGTAGAGCACCAAAATAGACACATTGTCGAAACCGGCTTTAGCTTTACTCCGAAGGCAAAGTACCACAACAGTATTGGGACTACGCTTTTGAAAACTGCAACTTGTCTCGTTAACTTCCTTCCGTCATCTGTTATAAATTTCGAAATTCCGTATACACGAGTCTTCAAAACACCCCCGCCATACACCTTCCTACGTGTCTTCGGTGTCGGTGTTATCCATATCTGCGCCCGTATAACAGGCACAAGATTGAATATCGCTCGGTTCCTTGTGTCTTCCTAGGTACCCGCCTTCCTTTAGGGGGTACAGATGCATTGATCTAATGACCGGAAAAAATCTATCTGTCGTCATGTTCGTTTTTGACGAAGCTTTTTCCTTTTCAGCAGGCCCAGCTCAGCAGGTTATTACTCAGCCCACTTTACCTTGGGCGGCTGGACCCATAATACCGTCTACAACACCCGGTTTGTGCAACTCCAGCACCGATTCAGTGTCCTACTCAACCTGAAGCCCGTGCCTCTGGCCAGTGAACCACCTCGGTTGGCCATTACTCATACAGCCCGGCAAGGACTAGGAAACGCCGGTCCTCCGCCCCAAAACCGAGATCATGTTATGCGCCTCCGTCATATGACTAAAGGCAAGGCGAGACTTTCCAAGCTCTCACCGCCAACTACTGATCCAACCTGTTACTCCCAAGCTGTGGGCATCCACATTGGGCGAGGCAATGGATCAGGAATTCAACGCTTTATTGCATAATAACACGTGGCAGTTGGTCCTCCAGAATCTCACATGAACATAATCCGGTGTAAGTGGGTGTTTCGCACTAAACGCAAAGCTGACGGGTCTATAAGCGTACAACACGCCTTGTAGCCAAAGGGTTCAACCAGGTAGCTGGTGAAGACTTTTTTGATACCTTCAGCCCTGTGGTAAAACCGACCACGGTACGGATGCTGTTTGCCCTGGCTGTGTCAAATAGCTGGACCCTACGCCAGTTAGATGTCCATAATGCCTTTCTGAATGGACATCTGGCAGAGACTGTTTACATGAAACAGCCACCAGGCTACGAGGACCCGACTAATCCGGGACATGTCTGTCACCTGCAGCGCTCTCTTTATGGTTTAAAGCAGGCTCCGCGAGCCTGGTTCAAGAGGCTGCATGATTTCCTATTATCTGCGGGTTTAACTCGTCGAAAACGGATGTCTCCTTATTTTATTACACTGCTGGGAGTGCACGAGTATTCTTGCTTGTGTATGTTGACGACATTATTATGTTGGGCAATAACGCTACTCTGGTTACTATTTATTGGGTCGTTTGGCTTCTACATTTTAAAATACGCGATCTCGGGAGTCCACGGTTCTTCTTGGGCATTGAGACGATTCCTATTGACAGTGGCATTCTTCTTTCCCAGCGTCGCTATATGACGGATCTCCTAGGACGGTCTGGGATGGCTGACTGCAAGCCACTTTCCACACCAGCCGTTGTTACCAAGTTAGTCATACAGGCGGATGAGTTACACGATAACCCGACTCAATATCGTCGCATAGTTGGTGCGCTACAGTACTTAACTATTACACGCCCCGATCTTTCCTATGCAGTCAATCGCCTATGTCAGTTTATGCACTCACCGACTACAGAACACTGGGGGCTTGTGAAACGAGTGTTACGTTTATATAAAGGGCACACTTGACTATGGGTTACGGCTATCTCCTTCATCCACTACTACCATCCATGCGTATTCGGATTCAGATTGGGCTGGTTGTCCTATTGATCGGAAGAGTACAAGTTGTTTCGCTGTCTACTTTGGCACTAATTTGATTTCCTGGCTCTCCAAGAAACAATGCACGGTTGCACGGTCATCCACTGAAGCCGAGTATAAAGCCCTAGCTGATGTCTCCGCTGAAGTGACTTGGATTGTATCTTTGCTACGCGAGTTAGGGTTGCATTCGGTCAGCCAGCCACGCTTTGGTGCGATAATCTAGGCGCAACTTATTTGTGTGCCAACCCAGTCTTTCATGCACGGACCAAACATGTAGAAATCGACTACCATTTTGTTCGTGACAAGGTTGCGTCTGGGGATTTTTGGTCAACTATGTCTCTACGGCCGATCAAGCTCGCGGACATCTTCACCAAAACGCTGCCATCACCTCGCTATGCCAGCTCTACGGGGCAAGCTCAATGTTGTTCCCTCACCCTTGTGCTTGAGGGGTGTTGTTAGTATTACTATTATTGTCTTATGTTATATCATTTATTTGTAACTGTTTTGATTTAGCTTTCCTATATGTTAGGAGTAGTTAGAGATTACTTCTGATATACTCTTGTATCTTGTTTACGGTTTGTGTTGAATGAAAATCTTCCTCCAATCAACCCGGATTCCATTAGACCACATAGTCCTGGTAATAGAAAGAGGATATGTTTATACACAACAGAGAATATATAACATTATAGCTAAACCAATTATATAAGTTAACCATATATGCATGTGGATATGATAGCTAATAACCAGCTATATATAACCTGAGTGAAAGAACTTGGAGGTGTGGTTGAGTGGAAGGGACTCGTCTATTCTTACTAAAGGTACGGTTTGATCCTTGACTTTGAGTATGGGCAGCCTTAAATCTTCAGGTTAGTTGTCCACTTAAAAAGGTACCTACAATTCATTGAGTATGGAGCAGCCTTAAATCTTATGTTTGGATGATGTATCGTACCGTCCAACATAATTGGACCAGACCTAATATAATAAATAATAACTATCACAATTGATTCATGACTTGATTATTTCTATTTAATTGAAAGTGCGCTTTTTTTTTAAAATTTCAATACGTACACACACATTTTAACTTACCATTATATTGGTTAGTGTGTTCAGCTAATCCCATTAACACCACACATTATTAAAAATTTTGCAACAATTTCTCTAACAATATAATAATAATGCTTAATTAAAACTTGAAAACCAATACAAATCGAATTGAACTAGACATAATACCAATTAAATCGAGCGGAATGGATGGATTTAAATTGTTGCTAATCAATTCAATTGGCTCAGCAACGCAGCATAGCCAAAATTAAATCAACAAACTCAATCATGTGCAATAATATAATTGCCCAGATGATAGGTACTATATATGTATGTACTATAATGAAGTGATATCCTACCCTTTCATATAAGTACAAAAAAACAATCAAAATCCTACACTCCATATAAATAAAATAGAAAATGAGAGGGCGGAGGGAGGAATCATTTACATTATTTTGTACCATATTAATTCATTGCCACAGGTATGCTATCATATCAACTGAAGGAATTGAAGTTGGGAATTGGGATAGTTTGTGCATGAATTGAAGTTACATAAAGTTGGGAAGATAATGTGGAATAGATCGATATAAACCATAAGTGACCAAGTTCCTTCACTTCCTTAAGGCATCTGCATTAACCTTTAAATCATCGATCAATTTTTTTAACTGTTTTTCCTAGCCCCTAAAAGCCTCTCTACCTACACTTCACTTTATCTAGCTAGCTTTGAATATATAACACGGCATTTTTAGTGAAGATCGAATAATTTTATTTTTTACAGGTCATACTCCAAAGATTGGTTAATCAACCAAACAAAAAAATTACATTTCTTAACTTTAATTTTAGCAAACAAAAAAAAGCTAATTTTTTTTACATTCAACAAACAACAGAAAAGTAAAATATTTTTGAAAAATGAGCCATTTTTTGGAAATCATTTTTTGGAAAACATTTTCTAAGTTTCTAAACGGGCCCTAAATTTAATATGAGTCATTGATCTCTTGATTTTTACGGCTTAGATTAGTCCTCATGTTCTCATGTGCGTAGGGGTTCTCATAGAGCATCATCTATATATAGGGGATGGTTCACGTGCGAAAGGTCTCCTAGGTGAAAAATGTTGGATAACCGTTGGTGAAAATGAATAATAATCCTACAAAATAAGGATTATTATTTTTTTATGTAGAAAAAGGAAGGAAATGATGAAGGAAGATAGACTCGTGTTTCGTATAGGGTTTTTAGCACGAGTCAGCAATCACTCTTTCCTTAAAACCTATTTGCTACCTCCCACAAGTGCTAGAAGCGTTGTAGCCTAGACTTCCCAGGATAACACGTGTTACGGTTCAACGTTTGAGCACCTAAACTTTGAACCCGGCGAACTAGAGCAAAACTTAGAATACAATAGCCTAAGAAATGAGTAGAAGCAAAGAGTTTTTGAGTCTGACAAAAAAATGATTTCTGTTGTGTAAAATTCTGCTGCTCTACCTTCTTATATAGGGTTGAAGGAATTCAATACCATTGAATATGAAGATTAAAAGAATTCAATACCATTGAATATGAGATTAATTCTGTAAAACCGCACCCGTCTGTACCCGAAACCAGTGGTACATAAGGTTGACATTCGTGCCCCGTCTGTACGCAAACCAGTGGTACATAAGGTTGACATTCGTGCCCGAGCACACGAGGTTAGGCTTAAATCAAGTCTTTTCAATCTCATTTTGGAATTTGAGGTTAAGTTTGTGCACTCATAAGGTTGACATTCGTGCCCGAGCACAAGCGAAGGAAAAGGGATCGAGAGCATCAGTCTCCACAACGCACAAATCTTCATTGAGCTCCTTCAACCACTTCAATGCATCCTTTACCCCATTGCTTCTGCCTCATCAGATCTGAAAAGCCCAGGCCAAGGAATTTGTCAGGCAAACAATAAAAGATCCTTCCGCATCCACACAACCACTTCAATGCATCCTTTACCCCATATGCTTCTGCCTCATCAGATCTGAAAAGCCCAGGCCAAGGAATTTGTCATGCATCCTTTACCCCCATTGCTTCTGCCTCATCAGATCTGAAAAGCCCAGGCCAAGGAATTTGTCAGGCAACAATAAAAGATCCTTCGCATCACGTAACACCAGGCCGAAACCCCATCCTTCATGGACAATCTGGC
>VALG01016801.1:0-10725 GCA_009835305.1 Ipomoea purpurea | reverse complement strand
CGCAACCGCCCTCGTTCCGCAACTTTCCGCAACCTGCCCTCGTTCCGCATAAGTCCGCAACTTTCCGCAACCTCGCCACACTCGTTCCGCAACTGTGCGCTACTTGGCTGCCCTCGTTCCGCATAAGTCCGCAACTTGGGCGTCCGCAACTTGGGCACCCACGCAACTTTCCGCAACTTGGGCAACTTTCCGCAACTTGGGCGCGCAACTTGGGCACCCACGTACCCCAACTTTCCGCAACTTGGGCACCCTCGTTCCGCAACCTGGGCGCCCTCGTTCCGCAACTTTCCGCAACCTGGGCGCCCTCGTTCCGCAACTTTCCGCAACCTGGGCGCCCTCGTTCCGAACTTTCCGCAACCTTGGCACCCACGTCCGCAACTTTCCGCAACTTGGCACCCTCGTTCCGCATAAGTCCGCAACGTTCCGCAACTTCCGCAACAACTTTCCGCAACGTCCGCAACTTCCGCAACCTTGGCACCCCGTCCGCAACTTTCCGCAACTTTCCGCAACCTTTCTCGTTCCGCAACCGGGGCCCTCGTTCCGCAAGTCCGCAACCTGGGCGCCCTCGTTCCGCATAAGTCCGCAACTTTCCGCAACCTCGCCACACTCGTTCCGCAACTGTGCGCTACTTGGCTGCCCTCGTTCCGCATAAGTCCGCAACTTGGGCACCCACGTACCGCAACTTCCGCAACTTGGGCACCCACGTACCCCCAACTTTCCGCCAACTCCCCGCACCCAGCTAAAAAAGGAAAAAAACAGAGTCTTTGTCTAAAGGAAATGCGTGGGGGTTCAGAAAGGGCGGATGTATACAACCTTTCAACGAGATAGTGCTTTTTCAATTCTCTCAAAAAAATGGAATCTATTCCAAACATATATGCCAAGCTTCTTTACTTCGACAGGGTACAAATATCTAAATTCGATATTTTTAGATACTTTTTCAGACCTATTGTCAATACTAAGTAGCAGTGTATCCATTTTCATGATATTATGGGTATATCGTGGCGAATTCTTCAGACAAAATTGTGGAAGATGCAATTTTTTCTCAGAAGTGAGATCTCGAGTAAATGGTTACATAATCTTCTGTCCAAAGAAATGATTCATCGAAATAAAAAGAATAAGTCGTCGTTGATATCGACACATCTGAGATCACCAAATGTTTGGGAATTCCTCTATTCAATCCTTTTCCTTGTTCTTGTTGCTGGATATCTCGTTCTTATACATCTTTTCTTTGTTTCCCAGACCTTTAGTGAGTTACAGACAGAGTTCGAAAAGGTCAAATCTTTGATGATTCCCTCATCAATGATTGAGATTGAGTTGCGAAAACTTCTAGATAAGTATCCTACGTCTGAACCGAATTCTTTCTGGTTAAAGAATCTCTTTCTATTTCCCATCAATCGAATCGCTTTTTCTATAAATACGAGACATCTAAGTCATACAAGTAAAGAGATCTATTCATTGATAAGAAAAAGAAAAAACGTGAACGGGGATTGGATTGATGATAAATAGAATCCTGGGTCGCGACAGTGATTCGATTCATGAGGAAGAAAGAAAATTCTTGGTTCAGCTCTCCGCCTTAACGACAGAAAAAAGAATTCTATTGAGTCTGACTCATAGTGATCATTTATCAAAGAATGACTCTGGTTATCAAATGATTGAACAACCGGGAGCAATTTACTTACGATACTTGGTTGACATTCATCAAAAGCATCTAATGAATTATGAGTTCAATATATCCTGTTTAGCAGAAAGACGGATATTCCTTGCTCATTATCAGACAATCACTTATTCACAAACTTCGTCTGGGGCTAATAGTTTTCATTTCCCATCTGATGGAAAACCTTTTTCGCTCCGCTTAGCCTTATCCCCCTCTAGGGTATTTTAGTGATAGGTTCTATAGGAACTGGACGATCCTATTTGGTCAAATACCTAGCGACAAACTCCTATGTTCCTTTCATTACGGTATTTTCTTAACAAGTTACTGGATAAGAAGCCTAAATTATTGCTGATATCGATATTGATGATAGTGACAATATTGATGCTAGTGACGATATCGATATTGATGATAGTGACGATATCGATCGTGACCTTGATACGGAGCTGGAACTGCTAACTTGGATGAATGCGCTAACTATGGATAAGGAGATGATGGCGGAAATAAACCGATTGTCTATCACCCTTCAATTCGAATTAGCAAGAGCAATGTCTCCTTGCATAATATGGATCCCAAACATTCATGATCTGGATGTGAATGAGTCGAATTACTTATCCCTCGGTCTATTAGTGAACCATCTCTCCAGGGATTGTGAAAGATGTTCTACTAGAAATATTCTTGTTATTGCTTCGACTCATATTCCCCAAAAAGTGGATCCCGCTCTCATAGCTCCGAACAAATTCAATACGTGCATTAAGTTACGAAGGCTTCTTATTCCACAACAACGAAAGTACTTTTTCACTCTTTCATATACTAGGGGATTTCACTTGGAAAAGAAAATGTTCCATACTAACGGATTCGGGTCCATAACCATGGGGCCCAATGCACGAGATCTTGTAGCACTTACCAATGAGGTCCTATCGATTAGTATTACACAGAAGAAATCAATTATAGACACTAATACAATTAGATCCGCTCTTCATAGACAAACTTGGGATTTGCGATCCCAGGTAAGATCGGTTCAGGATCATGGGATCCTTTTCTATCAGATAGGAAGGGCTGTACACAAAATGTACTTCTAAGTAATTGTCCCATAGATCTATATCTATCTATCTGAAGAAGAAATTATGTAACGAAGGGGATTCTTATTGTACAAATGGTACTTCGAACTTGGAACGAGCATGAAGAAATTCACGATACTTCTTTATCTTTTTTGGTTGTTCTGGGCCGGATCGGTCGCTCAAGATCTTTAAGTCGTCTTCTTACCAGCGGGACACTGCGCACCGCATCGAAGAGATGAGTGAAGGGATCCACCTCCCGTATGAACTCTTTGAGACATAGATGGGCTCCTGATCTAGGCTTTCCACCTGCGCGGTTACCTGGGTATGAGAGATAGAGATATTGCGGGATGGATGCGCTCCCTAGTGTGTTGACATCCGTCTCGCGAGACACCGAACAAAATGCATAAGATCAGATTGATAATGAATCGAACGATAGTGACATTGAGTGTCTGTACAGAGCCCGACCGTGTAGGGAGTCTCTCCTTAGATATGATTCCCCATATGACGTTAGATCTATTGATTTCTTAAATCCTATTGATTCAGTTGATTAGATATTTTAATCAATAAAAAGGGTTTGCTGGTGGTAAGCGTTACTTTTTTATGATTAGTTAGGGTTCGAATCTACCCTTAGCATCTTTAGTAAGCCTTGTTTAATTAATAAGTTTTACCTTAACCCTTGTTATTAGCTTATCTTTAGTCTTTTATGTTGTGATTAAGTTATCAATAGTATGGCTAGCCTAGATGGGTGAGCTTATGGGTAATTTAAGGAATGATTTAAGGTTTAATTCCCTTATGAGTATAATTGGTTTTGTTTAGTGCTTGTGTTAATAGTCCGAGGATCGGTTTGATTCACAGGTTCCCGTTTGGCTATGAGTTGAGCCTAGCCTATGTTGCGTTGTTTTTTGTTGGATAAGCGAATGAGGTAACCCATGCTCTAACAAAACTATTTTTTACTACCTATATGATTTCTTGGCTTCTACATGTTCTTTGTTGTGAAATGTGGAAGTTTATGCATTTATTCTTGTGATATTGCATAATCTAGAGCTTGTGTTTAGGTTTCTTTGTGCCATTGCTTGGCATTTTCCTTGGTTCAAGGTCTTTGTTGTGCTTGGTGAGTTTGGCATGTGTTGGACTTGAATTTGAGTTTGGAGGTAAAAATCCCCGAAGGGGATTATGTTGCGTAGGTATATGTACCCCGCGGTGGAACGTGGTTGAGCTCCGCCCGCCGCCCACCACGGGAACATGTAGCTTCGTGGGTAGTGTACCCGCGGCGGGACCATGTGGGATCCTACTCGTGGGTCCACTGCGGGGAACACGATGAGTTGTGATGGGATTTGTTCCCATGGTTTGTTTGTCTCTGTCTTTGATCTTTGGTTCCGTTGTATCTTTGTGGAACTATTTGAGCGTTCTTGATGTTTCGTAGGTCTAGAGCTTTATGATAGGTATCCATGTAGATCTTTGGTGTTGTGAATCGTGCTAAGTGTTCAACATTGGTGTTTCGTTGAACGTGTGGTGTCTTGTGTGTTCCTCGGAATAATCTTGAGTTTCTCTTTGTTGAGCTTGCTAGTTATTATCGTAATGCTAGCGTCGTGTGTCGTTGGGTGTTGACCCTTCTCTTTGTTGAAGTATGTTTCGTACCTTCTCTTGCAATCCGTTGATTGTTTCGTGTGAGTGGTGGTGCGTGTGTGGCTCTACTGGATTGCATGATTAGTTGGTATGGGACGCTAGTCACCAAGGTTTTGCAGCGGTCCTCGTGGTGGCCGTGACGTGATTTTATGGAGTTGTGGCCTGAGTCACATGATTGGGGGATAACATTGTGTTATCCGGCATGTGTTGCCGTGAATTGGTGGGTTTCGTTGGTGTTATAGGTGGGGGACGACGGTCCCGGAGGAATAAGGTTGGACTTGGCTGTACAGGTTTTTCCGGAGGTAATGGGTGGCACAGAAGGTACAAGGATGGGGGGTACCATAAGGTTGGAACAGGGCATAAGGAAGGCATATCAACTCGTAATGGGTGATGTCACGAGGGCTTGTGAAGCCGGTGTGTGGTGAGTTCTCTTCTCTCGTGACGTGAGTAGTCACGGAGGCTTGGTGGTGTTTGGCATGTGTTGCTGTTGCGTGAGTCTTTATCCTTGTGGTGTGTTACCTTTGTGGTTGGGATGTGTTCCCAGTGTTGTCCTTGTGAGTGGTGAGTCTTGTTTTTGTCATGTGATCTTGGTTTTTAACTTATATATACGTATTACATTTCGAAAAATGGTTTTCATATTATAACTACCTATTTATGATCTTAACGGTATTGGTGGGTTACCAGCATTATTCGCTGACCGGGCGTCGTCCCATTTCTATCTGTTGCTTTACAGGTTGGGTAGCCTTGGAGAGCGCGCTAGTGGCCTGTAGATAGTGTTATCTTTCCTTAAATAGTTGTTGAGGCCTGTGAGCCTAAGTAGTTGCTTGATACTCTTATGTGGTTGTAGTAGCTGCCTTAGCACCTATGTGGGATATAGGTGTGGCATAACATCTCCGGATTTTATGTAGTTAGCTTCCGCTGTTCTTATATTGATGATTATGCATTTTATCCTATGAATTAAGTTTCAAAATTTGTTGAAATTCGGGGTGTTACAATAATCTACCCCCTTGGTTGTGTATGAAACGCAAATATATATTATTGTCGTTGATGATTTCTGACCCAAAACAACCGGTAATGATATAGATGTCTTTTTGGCACCTTTGATTGATGACTTGAAAAAATTGTGGGATGAAGGTGTGTTAGTGTTTGATGCCTACTGGAAAGAGAATTTTAAGTTGCATGCAATGTTTTTTTGCACAATCAATGACTTTCAGCTTATGGAAACTGGCTGGGTATATTGTCAAAGGGCATAAGGCATGCCCTATATGTGAAGATAATACATGTTATACACCAACTTGGTCCATGGCATGAAAGATAGTCTACTTGGGTCACCAGAGGTTTCTTGATAGAGCTCACCCTTACAGGAGATTAAAAAAGGCTTTCAATGGGCAACAAGACTATACATATGCTCCACAACCAATGACTGGGATTGAGTTTATGAACGTGTAAAAGGTATAAATGTTACTTTTGGGTAAAACTCAAAAGCTTAAATCTCAAAGAGGTAAGAGGTCAAGAGCTAATTTTGAGGTACATCCAAATGAAAGAGTCCATGGAAAAGAAATCCATATTTTTTTTTATCTTCCATATTGGAAGACATTAGATGTGAGACATAGTATTGATGTGATGCATGTGGAGAAAAATGGTGTGTGATAGTCTTGTTGGACCTCTTTTTGATATAAAAGGTAAGACTAAAGATGGACCTCAATGCTAGATTAGACTTGATTGAAATGAACAATAAGAGCAACATTAGCTCCACGCCAAGGGGGATAAGAAGACATATTTGCCTCCAGCTGTTCATACTTTGTCAAGAAAGGAGAAAATAAGTTTTTTTGTGAGTGTTTACGTGGAGTCAAGGTACCACAATGGTACTCATCAAATATTAGAACACTTGTGAATATGCAAGATTTAAAATGGTGGGATTGAAATCTCATGATTGTCATGCCTTAATGCAGAACTATTACCAGTGGCTGTTGAGGATATTTGCCCAAAAAGTTAGATATACGTATGTAATAGGTTTTTGTTCCTTTTTCAATGCTATCCTGTGGGAAAAGTGATTGATCCAGACAAACTAGATGAATTGCAAAATGGCATTATTCTTACATTGTGTCAATTGGAGATGTATTTCCACCGTCATTTTTGATGTCATGGTTCATTTGGTTGTACATCTGGTGCGAGAGATCAAACAGTGCAGTCCTGCTTATTTGAGGTGGATGTACCCATTCGAACGGTACATGAAAGTCTTAGCAGGTTATGTGAGGAACCGATATCGACCAGAAGCATCTATTGTTGAAAGCTATATTGTTGAGGAGGTAACTGAATTTTGTACTGAATATTTGCGGGGGTAGAGCTATTGGTCTTGCTAAGTATCGACATGAAGGAAGAAGTGTTGGGAAAGGTACTCGAGGATGCAAAGTAACCGGTATGCCTCGTGAAGATATTGAGGAAGCACATTTGTACATCTTGCATAATACAAGTGAAGTCGAGCCATATTTAGATGAGCACAAGGCATTGATTAAAGAGCAAAATCCAAGAAAGACAGACATGTGATTGTGAGCGAACATAATCGTACTTTTATTAGTTGGTTCAAGAATAAAGTTCTGAGTGTTGATAACTATTATGAAACAGTACGATGGTTAGCTCATGGTCCTTATATGCAAGTCATATGTTATACTAGATATGATATAATGGATTTTCTTTTATACAAAAAATAAGATGAAAAGAGCACTATGCAAAACATTGGAGTTTCTTTGGTTGCAAATTCAGTGCACTTCAGTAGTTCGAAAGATAAAATCCGGTCATTGCAGAGTTATCATATTATGGTGTGATTGAAGAAATATGGGAGGTTGATTATGTTCAGTTTAGAGTGCGATGTTCCGATGTAAATGGGTAGATAGTAAACATGGTGTTAAAGCTGACGAGTTAGGGTTTACACTTGTCAATTTGAACAGGGAAGGTCACAAAAATGAGCAATTCATAATGGCATCTCAAGCAAAAACAAGTATTTTATGTTACTGATCCTAGTGATAAAAAAATGGTCTGTTGTTCTTCATGGAAAGAGACAAATTACTGGTGAAGGGAATGAAGATGTTAGTTATGATATTGAGGAAATACCACCCTTTTCTTCAAGTTTATTACCAGTTATTATACATAATGAGATAGATGAAGTGCATGCATCACGTGATCATCATCATGAAGGGCTATGGGAAAATTGATTATTATTTGTAATGCTTTAACTTCTTATTGTGTTTACTATATCTAAATATTTACAGTTATATTTATGTATATTATTCTTTTGTCAATTCACTAATCATTTCTTTGATAAACAGGCATATGGATTCATCAAATGACCCCCTGTTGATAGTACTATCCAAGCTAAAGGTACTAAGACCAAAGCTAAGAAGAGGAGTGCCACCGTTATGACAAAATTAATTTATGGCGTGGTGACACAAACACGATATTGTGGTTCAATTTGATAATAAACACGAAGCTGTTGGGCCAGGGAGCGCCCAATTCAAAAGTTATTTTTCGCTGATTGCACGGAGCAAAGTTCCAATCACATATAAAAATTGGAAAGTGGTCCCAGAAAAGAGTAAAGAGTTGGTGTGGGATGATATCGTGGTATGCAACTTATTTATAAAACTATTGAATTAATTGTATTTAAGTTGTTTCTAATAAATAATCTTGTCTTGCAGAGCGTTTATGATATTCCCACTGATGATGCGGATCTGAAGGATGCTTTGATGAAATATGCGGGTGAAACGGTGGAGAGATTTTAAAAGTAGAATGAACAAAGACTTATATTCAATAATGAAAACCCAATAAACAATACTCCATGTCAAAATACACATTCATTGATCCAATACATGAAAAACGTACGTGGAAGGTGCGTAAAACTGCAGAGTTTGAGGTATATATTATAATTTTCTATCAATTATTTATTTAACTCAAATATATTAAGATATATTATTACTTAATGTTTTCTTTTTGTGTGGAATCAAGAAAGAAACATCAAGAAATACAGAGTAAGAATGTTCATCCACATCATTTAGCACGAGGAGGCTATAAGAGATTGGAGAAGATTATGATGGATGAGAAGATTAAAGAACAAGAAGAAGCTGCAAGATCAGATCCATCGTCAGTAGTTGTTCATCTATCTCCGCCGCTAGACATGAAAAGTGGAAGAGGGCAAGATGAACAAATCAAGAATATCAACAACGAAGCGACTAGAATGGTCGTGGAAAATTGTAAGTAAAATGTTAAAATTTTCTACATTATTAAGATAACTAGTAATCATTATTAAATATGTTTTATATGTTCGCATTTGCTATCATATGCAAGCTTCTCAAGGAGAGTTTGTTGAGTCCGGTAGACAAGATATATTGTCTAGTGCCATAGGTACAGATGAGCATTGCGGACGTGTTAAGAGTCGTGGGTAGTGCACATGGCTTAAAAAGCTACTTTGTCATGCAAAACGTCGTCAAAGCTAGTCTACACCAAAAGTGAAAATATGATTAAGACAGCAGTTGCTGAGGCGTTAGCGATTGCCCAAGAGGAATATGAAACATCCCTTGCAAGCAGCCATTCGAGAGTAGGAGATGAAATAGTAGTATGAGGACTCCAGCGCTCAACCTGTACCATCAAGGCAGGAGGAAGACATGCGTGTAGCTGTTCCAACCACATGGTCATAGTGAAAAAGCAAGCTCTCCAGACCCTTTTGCTGATTTACGCCGTAAGTAATCATTTATTAACTAATCTTATTATTTCTTAAAACATTTAGCTATATCTTTAATATGAAATTCATGCAGTTAAGGAGCCCTATGTGAAATTGTTTTGAAGATCCCATTAGACGTAAATGCACGTGGGACAGTTTACAAGGCTGAAAGGGTTCACGGGATACAAATACATGCGGATCAAGTGAAGGTCATGTGACTGAAATTCTTCGTGTCAGTGAAAAGGTACCTTCCCTACCGATGAGGTCCAATCGTTAAGGATGCATTGCAAAACTGTTATTATTTGGCCAAAGAAGCTTGGTTGGATTGTTATACCGAAGTCTCCGATGAGGGTGTGTATTTTAAAAATTTGGATATTAATAATAGTGTATTAATTTACTTATTAAAAATAGTAATTGTTACTTATATTGAACATGTAACAATGACTTATGATTCTGGGTGTGCAACAGCTTTTGCTGATCTGAAT
Source organism: Ipomoea purpurea (assembly GCA_009835305.1). Taxonomy (NCBI): domain Eukaryota; kingdom Viridiplantae; phylum Streptophyta; class Magnoliopsida; order Solanales; family Convolvulaceae; genus Ipomoea; species Ipomoea purpurea. The sequence continues at coordinate 1,191 of VALG01016801.1, read as the reverse complement.
ATAGCTGATCCGACTTCTTTGAGTCCTCGATGTTAAAGGTATATATAAAATTGTGTCGCAAACTTGATGAAAATGTTGTGATAAAGATGGAGCGTGTATTGTGGCAATGTTGACTATCCCTTTACAACTTGACCCGTTGGTAGATTATGCGTTTCTTAAGATTGGAGACGTTAGATGTTCTCATATATTGCAGTTCTTCCTAAAGGATATATAATTAAGTTCTTTACTTATATTTCTTTATATAATATTTTCATTTCATCTATTATATTACTAATATATATATTGATTGTACTTTGAATAGGGGTCTTTATGACAAATTTGATTTGGCATCAAAGACCACATATGGCTTCTTAGATCCACATTTCATTCACAATTTCGATATTCTATAGATGAACGGACAGGGTATATCACGTCACCATGCAATTATGACAAAAACAATGCTATCTAGCACCATATATTTAAGTAAGTTTATTGTTTAAAATAAAATAACTTATAATAATACACTTTTTATTTATATATTATATTTACTTACAACTAATTTACTTATGATTGTAGTGATCATTGATGTTGATGCAATTTGTCCTCAACTTAATGAATCTATTGGTTTGATTTCAATTGGGAGGTCATCCACGTAATGACATCAAAGATCATTGTTGAAAAGTATGTGAATTATAAGTATTTAATATGTATAATTAATAAAGTATACAGAGTATTTATGTAAACTAATCTCTTATAAATTTTAGGTGTGTCAATTCAGCAAAGTGTTGAGAAGCATAGATCAACTCTTCCCAAAATGACTAAGGTTTTGGTAAGTATTTATACATTTGTAAAACTACATATATTTATTGTTTTTTATAAATAAATTTAAATTAATTTAATTCAAATGTAGTGTGCTCACAAGTTGGAAGTACGACATGTGGATATTATGTGATGAATAACATGCATGAAATTTTTTCCAAAGATAGCATGTGCGAATGGATAAAGGCATGTAATTAATATAAACATTCTCTTTCTATTTTAAAATGCTAACTTACTTAATTATTATAATATATCAATCTTGTAGATTGTTCAAAGAGTGTGGATCGAGCTACACTTAACAGAAATTGATCAAGTAAGAGACGTATGGCCGACTTCTTGTTGTGTATGGTTAAGTTAGTAAATTGAGCAATTGATATTAGGATTTCGATAATG
>VALG01016796.1:0-12789 GCA_009835305.1 Ipomoea purpurea | reverse complement strand
ACTCAGGAGTATGACCGAGCCCACCACCGTCGCCGTGACATCCCCGGCCAGAATTTATAGGTCATTCCTCATTCTAGGAACGGAGTTTGAAGTTATTGCCCAGTGTTTTCAGGTTAGCCTTATTGGTGTGACTGCCGCATGTATGAAAGTCTACAAGCTCGCCACCTACGATGTATGGGGGCCACGAGAGGTTCCATTATACATGTCCGCCTTATTAGCCCCCAGCAGGCCACCTTAAAAGCCCTTTCTAATTATTACGAGCTTTGTCCGAGAACAACTAACAGAAATGGGGCCGAGCGCGGTGCTCAGTGGACGCCCAGTCGTATACTATACAGCCACAGCGACCGTGCCCCGCGCACTCCGGGCTAGCCCCCGGGCTGGATTTTCTGGCTTCAGGCAGCCGTCAGACCTTTGCTGTTCAAAGGAGCCTTACGACCTGGTGCATCACCCGGGAGTTCCACCTGCCCTCGTCACTATTCAGTTCGCAACAACACAAGCTCCGCTGTGGAACAAATCTCTTCGGAGAATTTCGTATCTTGGTCTCTCTTAAACACTGGAAGCTTGGCGGGCGCGGGGGAATAAGCAACATAACCAAAAATCAACGACTTTTAATCATCTGGGCGGAAGAAGAACAATACAAACAAAAAGCATTATTCTGGAAAGATCACTAGAAGAAGGCTTAGTTTTTTATTATAAGTTATATAGAATTGTGACTCCAGAATATTTGAGATATACCTGCGGCTATATGAAAATTTGGTATACAACCAGAAAAGTAGTCCAGACTGGGAGACGAAACACCGTTGAACGAATGCCTGCGTCGCCCCGTAACACTCCCCGCAAGTCGTCGGGGGACCGGGCCGGGCCATCTCGCCTCGGGCGTGGCTGAATCTAGGCTTGTCCAACCCGTTAGTGATGGTCTGAACAGACCCGAAGTTAAATGAAACGCGTCGTTTAGATGACAATTCTAGCGGACCCGGAAACGACGACCAAAGTTTTCACCCACCAATAGCCCACAGCCAACAGGGAGCACGCCACCTGTAGACACTGAGAACCAGCTCCAACCCGGCGTCAAGATCCAGGGGCGGGCATCCCGACTCACTCTCCTGCCATAGGAAAACTCAGCTGCTGCGTCCGCGTTCCAGCGCAGCCTTGCTGCCGCGACACTCGTCTCGGACCCGCCCCTCGGTTCACTTGTGTAACATCTACCCTGAGACAACGGCTGCATTTCGTTGCCAGCGACAATGAAGCCAGTGTCTTGCGGTTGCAGTTATTCACGTGCAGTGGTGATGGGGGAGCTCGTATTTTATTATCAGTTGAGCTCGCGGATGACCACCCCTGTCCTTTTCAACGGGTACCGTTTATAGCTTACCGGAGGCCACAGTCTCTACACTCCGTGTGGCGCCTTCCACTCTCATTGCAGCTTTCTGCTATGTCGGGAGTCATCAGCGGTCAGCGTTCTCAATCACAGCCGGTCCAGCCTTGGGTCTCTACCTCTGCCCCTGGCGTGATTGTTAATAGTGCTGTTTATAATATACCCTAACTGTGACTTTGTAGCTGTTGACAGAAGGGGTCTTCTCCCGTGAAGTTTGTCACCGTTTTTTGGGCTTCCTCATCTTATAGCCACTAGATGTCGGCCGAACCCGCGAAAAACACTCCACAACAACACCCGCTCTCACATCTCGTGGGAAGACACGAACACGTACTCCAACCAAAAACGCTTGCATTTGGGAGGACAGAGCCGCGCCGGCCCGAACCGCTCCGCCGGCGCGGCACTCACGCCAAGGACCTTCTGCTTTTTCTCCCATAAGTTTGTGTTCCTACGCCGTCCTCGGTTCACGCCGATCCTTAGATATACGCTGTCCTATAACACTTATCACTGACTAGTCATCTCAAGTCGTTGTCTTTGCGCTTTGGTATCTTTTTTGCTTTCTTCTCTGGCATGATCTTCCCCTACAATGTGCCCGTCTGGTGACATCCCTGGAAGGTATATCTTCCAAATTTGCAAACTTACATCCTTTATTTTTTGGTACGATCTGGATAACCGCATCCACCTCTTGCCGTTGTGGCCTAGCCGGCAACAGTACAAGAGTACAACGGCAAAGTTGCCCTCAGCTGAACTGGCCAAACCAAGAAGGCCAATAGCCTTCTCCCCGTCGGGAGTTGAACTTGAATGTCCATCTTATTTAGAATTAGAAGAAAAAGGCTATTTTGTGTTCGTGTTATTTGGCCTCGGTCTTTAAGAGTTCAGGGGATAATTTGGCATTTGAATTTCTAAGTGAAAAGTCTGTCATCATGAAAGACTAAAAAGGATAAGAATTCAGCCGTTAGATTTAGGACCACGTAGTATTTTGGCATAAAGTTTATGAAGTGTGCAGTTACGCTTAGCCTTAGAGGTTCACATAGTGCAATTCTCCATTATTTTTACTTGAAACTTAATTAAATGGTGCACGGGACCAAGTTCAGTGATGTATATAAATATTTGTGCAGAGCTGTTGGGGTTTGATAAAGCCGATATCCTCACTCCTAACACAAGATCGAGTCTCAAATATAGTTCAGAATTTGGGCACCAGAAACTCGAGAGTTCCAACATCTTTACCATGTCTTAGCTGAAAAGGTTACGTTGTGTCACACTCGATGTTACTGGTACTACTGATCGCTTACAAAGGAGAGCTGGTGTGACTACTATTGCATGGCAGCCAAAGCCGTGGGACTTCCATGCCCGACTATAAAAGAGTGCACGAGGGCTTTAACTCGCTTATACAGACATGGCAAGAAACACACCCATGCTTCGGTTTGCAGAAAAGCCCGAACATTATCTGGGGAAGACTTGTGTGCGAGATTCATTTGTGAAGTAGACATCGCATAATAACTCTATGTCGTCCTGTTTCTCAAATCGGTCATTAGACTGATGCTTTTGTTGCAAGTTTATAATCTTGGATAGCTGACTTAATAACGGTTTGTATAATCTATTGTTGACAGCTGGATATATTATGACGAGGAGACTTTTGAAAAGATCTTTAGACGCATATATGCAACGTTTGGTTCCTCCGCACCGTACACTATTTTCCCAGATGCCCAACCGTTCCTAAGGTGGCTTCGTTCTACAGGGGTTACAGTCGGGCTTGTCCAACGTTGAGTATCGGTATTCAGGAGTGTATCCTTCCAGCGCTCGGTTTGAATCAGGTGAACATGCTTCACTTAATATTCTAACACAAGCAGATCGAGTCAAATACATTACTAATTTCACGAGTTTTTCGCACTTTTGGTCCCACGACTATAGTGGCATTATCAAGATTGACCACGACTATTGTTTTTGCAAAAATGTCTTCCGGCCCATGTTCTGGCCCGTTTTGGTCGGGAATGGTCTTACTCCGGTGAGAAATTGACGGAAAATGGGCCGGAATGACCATTTTTGCAAAAAAAAAAACAATAGTCGTGTGGACCGAGATTGCAAGGTTTGAAAGTTTGTGATCAACCCTGATAGTGCCGCTATAGTTGTGGGACCAAAAGTGCGAAAAAACTCCTAATTTCACTCAAATAGTAGTGGCAATGCTTGGCTGGTTGTTATAATATTGCGTGAATTCAGGGATCGGAGTGGGATTTTGCGCGTATTCTCTGGGCTAGAAGGTGTAGAAAAGCCAGACCCCGAAGATCTATCGGATTGCGTTGGAGAGAGCTGGGAACGTCGCACCCGAGAAGTTCTGCACATCGGGGACAGCATGCGAAAAGATTTCGTACCGGCTACGAGTGTGGGGATGCATGCAATATTGCTTGACAGGTTCAAGAGCTGATGCTGAAAATTGGAAGAAATCTGGAGCCATAGTGCTGCCTCTGGTAGCAGCAAAAGAGTGGTTCTTCTTCTGAACATTTGCATTCCTGAGTAATTGTGCTATATTGTTGTTCTAATTTATATCTGGTTTTATGCTGTATTTGCACTGAGAAAAGAAAATGAATAGACAGAGACATTTGTTAATGAATTTGGTTCAAGTACACATGGTTCTTGATTTGCTTAAACTGTTTTCTTGTGCTTTTCCTGGCAACTAGTAATGTTAAGTCATTCACTTCTCTAAAAGCTACCAATAATAGTCATTTGAGTTTGGAGATGCTACCCGCTTTGATCCGCAACTTACAAACTTACCACAATAAGCTCTTTCAACTTTTCTAAAGCTATCACAAATAGTCTTCTATTTTTTTTTTTTTAAATAAAGTCTTAAAAATTATACTATAATTAGAAATACAGTTATGGATCTAAATGGTGCATATTCTGTATTTTGGATTATATAGGTATTAGTTTGACAGATTGAATATGATATTCAATACTATAAAATGTATTTCTATATTTCAATCACGAATAAATTTTATTTTTTTTCTTAATTTAAGTTGTGTCATTTAAAAAACAAAATTTAGCTAGAATTTATCAATTTATTTTTACAGTTGTAAACCAATTGTAATGTCCTAAACATTATATCATAATTCTAGGTACGAATTCTTTTTTTTTGGGGTATTGGGATCAAGAACAAACTATTGTACATAATATATAATAGCTTTAAATTTACTAAATCTCATCACGTTACGAACATCGGAAGAAAATGATACTGCTTATCAAAATGTTCTCCCCCTAATATATTCAATACTACTAAGAAAAATAGCTTGTGTTTTCCTAGAAATCCGTGCACTATTGTTAGTAGTGAATTAGGTTGGGATTGAAGGTCATGAGCATATGAAACAGGTCCTGGGATGATGACATGGCCTTGCGTAACAATTGTGTTTAGCATATATATATAAAGTATATATATAAGCTAGTATATAGTCATACTTATATCGCAGTCGTATATAATTTATATGGTATAGTACGGTCATAGTATGATAGTACGTACTATGCTACCACGCTATATATATAAATATATATATAAAGTAACATGGTGTAATTTGAAGGAAAAGAAAAAAGAAATAGCAGAGATCTCATTACGTTACACACTCGGATAGAAGCCCCATGCGGCATATAATCGCGCGCAAGGCAGGCGGCGCCACCCCGGAGAAGCGACAGCAGTCCACACGAAGCGTGTCACATGCCGCCGTCGCGCATGTGAGGTGCGTGAGCGCCTTTTTCGTCGACTTGTACCCCACTCCATTCTTTGACGCACCACCATCGGAGTATTCGCCGTGAAGAGGAAGCTCAACTAGCGATGAAGAATGAAGGCTTTTTGGTGTTCTCAAGCCTGTTCGTGTTTTTTCCTATAACCAGTGCATCGGTTGATAATGAAGTGGTGCCGTGTGAATCGCACCCGCTAGTCTCAACAGAGTGAGAGGAATTTGGATGGTGAAGACCAGAGTGAGTTATTTTAATGTTGGCGTTTGTTTGTTGTTATTTTGTGGAGTTTTGTTATGATTTCAATCTTTATATTTGTGTGGCATGGTCATAGATAGTCAATCAATATTTTTGATGAGTTGAGTTAGGAAGCTTGTTCAATGTGAATCAGTCCGGCGTATGCTGCAGTATGGGCAACACGGCCGGCAAAGATGATGCGGACCTGCATAACTGCCACGACAAGTTGTATCGACAAGACAACATGCTAGACAGAAAATTGGTCTCGCGATTAACCTGTAGACCACCGAAAATTGACCCGACGTAGCAACTGGACGATTAAAGTGCTATACATTTGGCCAACTCAATGTTTGAGATTGATAGTGGGCCAATTTGAATTAAATGCTGGATCATAAAAAGATAATAATTAATTAAGCCAAGTAAGTTTGCATTGGTCCATTGAATTTTAGTACTTTAACCGGTCCATAGCACCATTTCATACTCTGAATTCTGAAATTTGATAGAATTTATAATTATAATTATATAGACATAGACTTAATTCTTATATATTGTAAGAATTAATAGCATTATAATTTAATTTGAATATGAATTAGATTATACTCAATAAATAACCTACGACTTGATTCTGCGCAAGGTTCATTTTTTTAGAATAATTAATTAATTAATTATTAAATTAATCTAAAGGCGGGAAGTTTTGTTGAGCGAATGTCGGTTAACCTTACTATCAAAAGAGCCTTCATGTTTTCATCTAAAACACAAACTTTGAAAGTGAGGCTTGAAGAATTGAACAATGCTGAAGAATGTGAGGAGTTGATAGCATTTGAATAACTTAAGACTTTGAAGGTTTTAGCATTGAAAGAAAAGGTTTTGAAACTAAGCTATGAGAGCCTTGAATGCATTAACAACTTCTGACAGATAGGTTGAAAAGCATATGAAGAGCTTGAAGGCATTGAAAAACGCTCGTGAGAGACTTGACAGGATTTTTTTGATTTTGCAGCAACTTTAATCAATTGGCAGTATTTGGACTTCTGCAGAAGATACTAGACGATCTTGAAGTTTTTAGCATTTGTGACAGGATCTTAAGGAAACTTGAATCCATTGCATAGTTTGAAACTTTGCAAGAGGTTCAACTATTTCTAAATTCCTCGACGTTCGTCCTCTGTTGACCGAAGTCACTGCCAATTGATCTCCCCGTAGCTACGCACTTGAATCCCGGCAGGCTACCTAGTTGATGAATCCGATGCACTTGTCAAATGAATAGCATCAGTGAGACCAATCAGGACCACGGCAAAGCTGCATAGCACGAGGCCACGGGAGCAACCCGGGAAAGGGGATGAACAGGAGAAGCGCGCAGAACCCCGAAGAAATAAGACAAAGATTAATTGTACTGCATAAGAATATACACACGATTTCAAACACATAATTTGAGAATATATACAATTTACTTTGTGTGTTCAGAACCAATTTGTGAGTATGCACTAGGAAAACACTAGATTGGGCACGCTAATAATGATTTGTGGTGCGAGAGCAGGAGCACTGTGGTGTTAGGCAGTGTTGATAACGGTGTGGGTGTTGAGTGGCAGGTGCGCTGTGCTGTTTGGCCTGGTTTTGGCTTCGGAAACTTTGTTGGTTCAACAAGTTGAGCTGTGGACTGATTTGGCACAACGTGTTTGAAGATTGATCAAGTGGTTCGAGACATGAGTGTTGATCTCGAAGTTATGACTCTAGATGTGAAGTCCTATGACTCATGTGATATATTTGTAACAAGTGATATGATTGATATCTGCTCCACCTTGAGGGGAGTGTTAGAAGTGAATAAGTTAGGGATGTGAAGAGTCATAGCATATGAAAAGTTCTGGGATGTGAAGGATCTTCTACCGGTGTTTTAGCATGTATATATATGACAGTGTAGTTGAAGAAGAAGAAAAAAGAAATAATAGAGAGTGCTATTTAACACTTTTGTTGACAAACAAAAAAATTACCCCACAATTCAAACCATTTCACATAATAACTCTCTCAATCTTCTTGAAGATTTTGATTTTAAGGTTATCTTTATATTTAATTTAAAAAAAAAAAAAATAAACAACTCATATATTAAATAATCATCAAATTCGAAATACAAGAGGCCAGATATGTTCCTAAACCCCATGGACAGAGTTAGAATCAGTCGTCCATACAAGCACATAAGCTACATAATTCGCTGACCTTTGCATGACGAACATGTAATTATTCATACTGCGCTCCTTTAGCCACGTTAATGCTTCCTTTATTGCCATGATAGGGTTGGCATGGGAGGTAGAGGCATTCATACTGCGCTCTTTCATATTGGGAGGTGGGCTTGATAGGGTTATATTGAATAAAAAAAAATAATATTACTACATTGCATTCAATTGCATTGTACTTTTACAAAAAAAAAAAAAAAAAAAAAAAAAAAACGAAGGACTATCAGTACTAGAGGACGAATTGAAAAATACATTGCAATAAAGGATAGACACCGAGGCCTTGAAGTTGCAACTATTGTATAAACTCCATGACAGAAGAACTAACTCCCGGAATCGGAGAAAGTCACTCCTCTTTTTGCACTTTTGGTCCCACAACTATAGTGGCACTGGCAGAATTAATCTACGATTTTTGAACCTTGTATTTTAGTCCACGACTATTAATTTTTTTGCAAAAATGGTCCTTTTCGCCACTTTTCCGTCAAAATTTCACCGAAAAATTCTCTATTTTTAGCCGGTTAAAATTGACATTTTACTTTTCGATGTCTTCGGATGACCCGCAGACGTGCTGAGCGCCTCCAATACTGCTGCCGATAACCCAACTAGCCCGGGGAACGCCACGACCGCCGGCGCTTACTGACAGCCCTGCTTGCTCCAGGAACTCCGTCGCCTGGGGCAGTAGTATGTAGCCTAGTAATATTGTATGTAGTCAAATATCAATTTTTTCTTTTAATTTTTTGAGATAAGTAAAAGTCAATTTTAACCCGGCTAAAAATAATAATTTTTTTTTTCCGGTGAAATTTTGACGGAAAAGTGACCGGAAGGACCATTTTTACAAAAAAATCAATAGTCGTGGACTAAAATTGCAAGGTCAAAGTCGGAAACTACACGTCGTGGATCAAAAGTGCAAAAAACTCAAGTCAATGTGCTAAACTATTGTTGGCCCCCACGCCCGGCCTGAAAAACCATATGAGGATATAAATTATGGTAACTTAGCTGAACACTGATAAGACTTGATCTCAGATCATGTTCCAAACTTCACCCTTACGACCGACTGAACTGCATACAGGCGCAAACATAGACACATGTCACATGCACGTACTAGGGTGTGCAAACTTCGGATAATTTTCTGTTAACCGACCGAACCAACAAAGTTCGGTTAACCTTTTTTAACCGAACTTTTTCGGTTCAGTTAATAGTTAAAGGTTTTTCTACCGTTCGGTTAACAGTTAATTCGGTTTGAAAGTGTTGATTAACCGAACTTTTTATTATTATTATTTTATTATTATTATATTATATTATTATTATATTATAATATGTAATATTATATATTATATATTATATATATATATATATATATATAATTTTTTATATATTTTGTTATTTATTATGATATTATTATTTTATTGAATTATTTTTAGGTGTTATTTAGAATTTTAAATTTAGCTTAAAAAAGTTCGGTTAATCGGTTAACTGAAAAAAATTCCGATTCAATTAATTTGATAACACAAATTTTGATTCGATTAATGATTAAAAATTTTAAAATTTTGATTAAAACGGTTCGATTAATCGGACGGTTAACCGATATGATTGAACATCCTAACATGCATGCATAGTGGTCACATAGTGCCTAACTATTGGTGGTACAAACGTAGAATTAAGAAAAACGTTGTGCAAACATAGACACCTAGTCACATCGTACATTCAACTTGCATACATCATGCATGATGACTTTATTTTTGCCATAAATGAATAAAAATTCTTACGGCAATCCATGATCCATCGGTGCATGTGCTACGTACTTTTATATGCTTTCGATATGATCGTCGTCTTCATCCTGACCCAAACCACAGATCCAAAAAAAAAAAAAAAAGCAATCATGAATCAAACTAAGGTTGTCTTCGTCTCAACCCAACCATCGGAAACCTCGTTCCGTTGTCGAGTTTTCTAAACTCTTATCGAAGCAAAACCAAAACCTTTCAGTTACTGTACTTCTCATCAACATGCCTCAAAGACCCTTGATCCAATCATACATTGACTCGCTCGCCTCCGCCGACGGAAACCTTGAGTTTCTCAGCCTCCCCGCGCGGAGCTGCCGTCCCCGGACCAGTACCGGGCCACCATAGCTTCTTATCTCTCTTTATAGAGAACCACGAGCCGCACGTGAGACGTGCGCTGACTAATCTTAAGTCCGATGATGATGTTCGATCGCCGGGTTTTTCGTTGACATGTTTTGTACTTCTTTCATAGATGTCGCAGAGAACTCGATATCCCTTGTTATCTTTCTTCGCATCTCCGGCCAGTTTCTTGAGTTTCATGCTTCATATCCCGACCCTGGATGCTCAAGTTCCGAAGAATAGCGAGTTCGGGGAGGCGGCGAAGGAGTACGTTATTCCGGGTTTCGAAAACCCGGTTCCGGTCGAGTCTTTCCCCCTTTCAGTCGAAGAGACATGAAGATACCTATCTGCCGTTCCTGCAACACGCCAAGAGATACCGAGAAACACGGGGTGTGGTCGTGAACACGTTCAAGGAACTGGAGAGTTATTGTCTGGGATCGATTTTGGCGGGAATGATGTCGGACCGGTTTATCCTATTGGACCGGTGGTGGACCGGGAGGGGGCCGGCTCGATGGCACCCAGATTCGTGGAACCACGAATCGGTCATGAAGTGGCTCGACAATCAACCGCCCTCGTCAGTGGTTTTCCTAACAACCGGGAGCATGGGTAGCCTAAACCCGGCCCAAGTGAGGGAGATAGCCACTGGGTTAGACCGGTCTGGTTACCGGTTCTTGTGGTCCATCCGGGAACCGCCCAGTCCAAACTAGACCTCCCAAACGACTACACCAATCTAGACCACGTCTTGCCACCTGGATTTACAGATCGGACCAAAGGCAAAGGAATGGTGTGCGGGTGGGTCCCACAGGTGACAATCCTAGCCCACAAAGCAATCGGAGGGTTCGTGTCACACTGTGGATGGAACTCGATTCTGGAAGCGTTGTGCCACGGTGTACCCATCGGCACGTGGCCTATATACGCGAGCAACATTTGAATGCGTTTCAGATGGTTAAGGAATTGGGATTGGCTGTGGAGATAACGTTTGACACAAGGATGGGTGACGTTGGTGTCTGCGGAGGATGTTGAGAGAGGAGTGAGAAAGCTGATGGACGGTGATGATGAAGTGAGAGAAAAGGTTAAAGAATACAGTGAAATGTGCAAGAGAGTTTGGATGGAGAATGGATCGTCTGCGGTTTCCTTAGGCAAATTGATTGAGGATTTAAATATTTAATGTTTTTTTTTTAAAACAAATATTTAATGTTAAATAATGCTTAATGAAAATGATAAGTCAAAGCTCAATGGTCCAATTTCAGTATTTCACAAGAATCTTCTTTCCTAATCGTATACGTCTGTTTGCCGACCCATTTGTCATATCTATTTGGTTTTACGAATTTAATAATAAAATGATAGTTTAATTTGATTATCGTGTTTACTGTTTGGTCCTTTTAACTCTTGACCTAATGACTATTTTGAATGACAAATTTTATTTGAATCATATCCCAATTACTACAATATTAGCTCTTCTCTTACAAATTTTTTTAAAAAATTATATGGTTGAAAAAGCATATATATATATATATATATATATTTTATATATATATATATATATATATATATATATATATATTATTTATATTTTATATATATATTACACACTAAAAATAATATAAATTTTCAGAAGAAAAATTCTCACCCCTACAAAATCACACACAATTTTTGTATCTTGATGTCATCATTTTTGTGTAGCTTTTTCTTCTCTTTTTTTTTCAATTTTATTTTTAACCTTAACTTACCATAAATTTTCTCATCATGGAATGAGTTTGTGTGAGTTCATGGTAAATGTAGGAAAGTGTAGCAAGATCTTTTTTAAATTATAATTGTAATAGTTTAGAATAATTGAAGCACGCAGAGGCTAGCTTAATAGTTCAGTAATAATATTTGAGATAAGAGATCAAAATTCGAACTTCAACAGTAACAGTGTGTAATTATGTTCAAAGTAGACAAATTCCTTGTGCACACCGTCATTTTATTTCTGTTAAGCCATTGAGTTACTATAATTTACATCTTCCAATTGATCTATCGAGCCAAAGATTTAACCTTTTGGTAGAGGTTTAGAATATGAAAGTGACATTTACTCACTCATGTTAATGACATGAAGATTAGGGTAATTCATGGAGCTATGGCGATGCATGAAAGTGAATACGATGGGAAAATGTGGCATGTGATAGTGAACAATTAATATCATTTTCTTCAAAAAAAAATATTATTTTTGGGCCCCACTCATTTTGATATGATATTTATTGGAAAATAAAATTATATTGTTGGCAGATCAGAGTCATTTGGCAGGTAGTCACGTAGGCAAAGATATTCTTTATGTTCTCTTTGTAAATCGCAATTATTATGTGGATCATGGTTCATAAAATTGTGTAAATCATAAATACAAAATATATCATTTAATAGTGTATAAAATTAAAGAATATACTTTACTCAAATAATATGTTTTAAATAATATACTTTTAGTATATTAAAATATATACTTTTATTTATGATCTAAATGTTCATGTAATAATGTTTGTAAGAAGAGTACGTAAATCCTTATTTTTATTCTTTGGCTTTTTTATCACTACCTGTCCTTTTTTAAGGAAATAATTGTTAGTCTCTCGTTATTGTTAGTAATTTTTTATATATAGACTTGACCACTAAGTCTAATTATTTCATTGCACTTTGGTAAATATTTATCAATTATACTAATAAGCATATTTGTTGTAGATTAGTGAGATTGAAAGTTTTTTTTTTTTTTTTCTTAACAAAAGAAATGTATATTGAATATAAAAATATATACTTTTAGTTGAACCATTAAATATATTGGTTAGCTTAGACTTTTACTGAGTGTTAGTTAGAAGTCTATTACTGATATATTTGTAACTCCTATTCAATTGGTTAATTGATTTTACGATCATCGTTATCATTGTGCGCCCCGCCCTACCTAAAACGACGTCGTTTTGGTCATTATATTTATAAAAAAAAAAAAAAAAACTTCTGTTTCGAATACATATAACTCATAACAAAATACACGAAAGTCATAACTGAATACACATAATCTAACATGATACATAATACACAGAAACTCTTAACTAAATGCACAAAACTCTTAAGACTACACAGAAACTCTTAACACAATACTAAAAAA
>VALG01016794.1:0-17703 GCA_009835305.1 Ipomoea purpurea | reverse complement strand
CACTGGACATTGCTAACAATATTTTTCTGCAACATTTATGATAAGTATTAGGTCTGATATGACCTTAAATTTACATTTTTAAAAAATAAAATTTAATGGGGCAATTTGCAGATAATCTGAGGGATGGATTTAGATAGATTAATTAATAATGAGAAATTTAAACAATGTCTTTGTAAATTGTAAAAATGAAAATCAAGACTAGCCCACATGCAAAGCCCAATGAAAAAGAGAGAACCCTCAAACCACTGACCACTGAGCCAGGTAACTATAAAATGGCATGTTTACGATTCACGGGAACCATAAAAAACTTTTATGCATAACACATAAAAAGATTAAAAAAGCATTAGAACCTTTAGAGTTACAAACCTAGAAAGGTGTCTTTGTCTTTGCCATCATAGAGTGCAAGATTATAACAGAGTCTTTCTACTTTATCAATATTTTTGGTCTTTATACACAGCAACATCTCATAGTAAGCTAAATTTGGAAGCGAATCAGCATTTCCATCTCTTATGAGTTCACAGTAAAAGTGAAACTCTGGAACCATGCCACAATCAATTAAAAATACATAAGAACTTGACCATAAAAGTCTTCCTGTAATTGGAAACCTTGCTCCCTCATTGATTTCAGAAATTTATATGCAACAGAAAGTTGCTTTAATGACTCTTCTTCATTGTCCATCATCCTTGCCTTTCTATAACAAACTCCTTATCAATGCATTATATTCTACCAGGCCAGTTTCCCGTCGAAGTTTACAAATACCTGAACTGTAGCATCTATTCCCAGTTGGTTAAAGCATAATTCAACTAACGCGGTCTAGACGAGTCTTTTGGCAGATCTTTAAAACCCACTTTTGTTTCCTTTCTCGCGAAACTTCCTTCCGACGCAAAGATACATCACTACTTGGAATGTTTGAGATACATGGTACACCCAAAACATTTTCTAAAGTCTTATCTCTGCTAATCACTTGTGATTTTGGTGGATTGACCACTTTTGAATCTACATCACCTGCAGTCAAACAGAAATGCATATGCAAGACATCACGTAAATAGAAAGAATGATGCACAATAAGGTAAAAAACAGCACTTAAAACCTTCCCTCATCATAAGTTTTAAACATCACAGCATACAGAGCCAAAAAATAAGGTAGAGCCAGGTTCTTGAACAACTAGGTAACAAAAATATTTCTCTAGATTGTAAAATAGGACCAGAATTTGTTTAATATACTTTTATTTCCTAGCAGAATGAATTAAAAGGTATGGGCTTTATATACAAATTTAAATTTCCATCAAATTGTTGTTACGCCTCCTTTAGCCCTTAAAGGACTCCACTTAAATTCCTCTATAGCTTTATAAATAAATTATTTCCCTTTGAGTAGTGGTTTTAGGTTAGGCACTCACCATTAGTTTTCATTGGTTTGTGAATGTTGTGTTTCACAAACTTCAAAATTTTCAGGTTGAAGAATAGCCAACCTCCAGGATTTTAAACTCAGAAATTTAACATCAACTGACAGTTAGAACTCACAAGTCACAACCAAACTTTGATCATCACATTGGGACCTCAGTCAATCAACTAGCTAAAGGGAGAAAAGCACATAAATTTTATTAAAACAAACAGCTTACATTAATTAGTCTAGAATTGTATAAATGCATCTCATAAACAGAAATCACAGAATACATACCACATAATATGGAAGATATTTCCTGCGACAGCAGCCCTTCATGATCTTCTGTTATGAACAAAGGAAACAAATAAGCTATATCTCAGAACATTGTACATTAAAAACTAGCCAAACGAAAGACTGACACCAAAAAAACATATATACAACTATATCCATACATCTGCCAAAAACAAAAACTTAGAGGTTTGTCAAAAAATCACGCCATACATCAGCTTCGTTATCATTTCCAGTAACCATAACGAACTGAAACAGGTGTGTACCGTTATAGTGGTCATCCGAGCAGCCATCGAATGCGCCAATCAGTGGCTTGGACGGGGAGTTGAAGGAGGGAGACTGAGTGGATTGAGAAGCGGTGGAGGCAGAAGACCTGACGGATGAGACGTATCTTTTTGCGGCGATATCTCCGGAAGCGGTAGGGGCGGTGGTTTTGGCGAGTGCGGCGGCGGAACGGAGCAGTGAGGCGAGGCTTTTTGCCTTGGAGACGGGCATGAGCAAGAGCGAGATGAATAGTACGAGCTGAGATTGATTCCAAGCAGATTGTGATTTGGAAGAGAATTGCGGCGAGAGAGATCGGAACAAGCGGCCAAGGCGATGCTCTCTTCTTCACATTTTGCCACTACTTTAAGTACAATTACAAATGCAGAACAATTACAATCAAGTAGCTGGAATAGCTCAGTTGGTTAGAGCGTGTGGCTGTTAACCACAAGGTCGGAGGTTCAAGCCCTCCTTCTAGCGAATTTATTTTGGGAAAAAATTGTACATTATTTTTGGTTTTTTATTAAAGTATTTATTGTTTATCTTTCTAATTGTAGTCTTTAATTTTATTAAAGGTATTTATTGTTCATCTTTCTAATTGTAGTCTTTAAATTTGTTACAAAATTGTGCTTTTACTCAGTTATTTTAGGAAAAAAAATTTGTGCAGAATACGAATATAAATATTTTTGGTTTTTTTATTAAAGGTATTTATTGTTCATCTTTCTAATTGTAGTCTTTAATTTATTAAAGGTATTTATTGTTCATCTTCCTAATTGTAGTCTTTAATTTTGTTACAAAATTGTGCTTTTACTCATTTATTTTAGGAAAAAAAAAAAGAGTCAAGATAAACCCATAAACTTTATTAAAAAAGTTAGGCTTTTAAACTTTCAAAAATTGTAATTAAATCCGTAAACATATTATTTTGAAGAATCGGTTGATAACCTGTAATTACTCATCGCCGGAGAAGGCGACCAAATTGGTCAGGCTGGCCCGTTTTTTACACAGGGGCCAGCCTGGGCTACACAGACGGGTCCGTCTCAAGTTTGTCCAAAAACTATATAGCTCAGGAATCAAACCTCAACCTTTAAGTTAACTATTTGCACCATTTTCAATCAAACACACTCTCATGTGAACGACCGCCCAAGAGAGGAATGAGAACCATTCAGCGCCGTCCATGTGTCTAGATGAATGAATTAGATGTAATTAAAAAAAAAAAAAAAAAAACGACGCGGTGACATTTTCGTAAATAACTCGAACTTTGGTGCATGTAAATTGTTATACGTGTAAGTAGTTGGTGCACCTTTGCAAGTAAAAGTGCAGGTAAAATTTCTTACAAGTGCATATAATTTTATCTTGTTACCATTCATGCACCTAGGTGCAACTACTTATAATTATATGTGCACCTAGTTATAACGTTAGGTGCACTTAGTTTTGATATTCAGTGTAAATTTTACTTCCACTTGTAATACATTTTACCTGCACTAAGGTGCACTATATGAAACTGCTACTTGCACTTGTAATGCATTTTATTTGCACGTCGATGTTCAATTATTTACAAAAATACCACTGCATTTAAAAAAAAAAAAAATCAATGTTTCTCATCCCTTAGATCTGGACATGTGGACGGCGCTGAATGATTCTCACTTCTCTCCTGGACAGACATGTGGACGGCGCTGAATGATTCTCACTTCTCTCATGGACAAACATGTGGACGATGCTGAATGATTCTCACTTCTCTCTTGGACAGACATGTGGACGACGCTGAATGATTATCACTTCTCTCCTGGACGGACAGTTCGCACCTAAACGTGATCCTCTATATGTATATTTACATGAGAAAAACCTCACATGTGAGAATTGTGGACAAATCTAATCCGTCAATCTAGGACAATCAAATGCTAAAATCAATGAAAAAGGAAAAAAAGTTTGTACTTGTACATTTATAATATGTGATAGTACAAGTGTATATTTGAAACTGTTTGGGTGCATGGAATACACTACTTGATTCTCAATCACCTTTTTCCTCTTTGTTGTCACAAGAGTTTTTAAATGTGCTAGTTATTCACAAATGCATTAAATGTACTTTTAATTATCCATGAATGCATTATTAAGTGATTTCAAATACATTTTTAGCTATTCTTTCATTAATTTTTCCACAATAAACAATAAAAAATAAAAATATTTTCCCATCTCCACCTGGACCACCTTTGACTCTTTGAGGAACATAGAGATCCACAATAAGATTTTTTTTTTCTTTGAAATCATGAATTTTTTGTTCGATGGTAAGAAGAAAAAAAATAACTTTATTATTATTTGTTTTTAAAATTCACATCAAATGAAGCACGTATATATATATATATGAGTAAAAGACAATTTTAGTCCTAGATTTTATAGTGGCACGGACAATTTTAGTCTTTTACAAAAAAATTAGACAATTTGAACACTCTTCCTCGTCAGTCTTTCCGTTAGATGGCCCGTTTTGGAGAGGGGTATTTCAGTCTTTTCATCATACCTCCTTCTTGCAGCTTTCTAGATTGTCATTCTTAGCCACTATAAACACCAGGGAGATGACCCATTCGCTAAAATTTCCATTTCCTCATTCCTCTCTATCTACAATGGATCATCACCACCAGCACAGATCATCAGTTACAATACTGGACACTTTTTTTTTTTAAAAAAACTACTGGACATCTTTTTCGTTGTCTCGTTCTCTATAAACATATTAAAAAAAAAAAAAACTACAAAAAAAACTATAAAAAAAAAAAAAAAAAAAAAAAAAAAAAAAAAAAAGAACAGTGAACAACAATACGTATGTCAATCACAATTGAATGAATTAGACACCCCACCCGCAACACAAGGCCGTAAAATTAGAAGCAAAATCGACGCTGCTATCCGCCTCATCCCCTTTACTAATTAGGCATCTCTCCGCAAACCACCACAATCACACACGGCAAGGACAAGTTAATATGCAGCCATAAAATGAATGGGAACAACCAGAAACACATACAAAATTATCAAAGCCCAACATGGAGAATAGTTATGCTGTGCATCTGTATGCACCATGCATGGTGCATACAGATGCAAAAACGACGTCGTTTTATTAAATAACGCGCGTCCTCCCCTTTAAAAAAAAAATTCAGGTTCGATTCCTAGCAACAACATTATGGTTATTCATGTCATCGTTATATGGAATTTAGTATAGTTCATCGATTATGTCTGAAATAGTTCATCGATTTGGTTAAAGTTCAGAGATTCTGAATGTATAAATTTAATGATTCTGAAATTTTAGTTCATAGATTAGGATTTATCATTTTTGCAATTATCCGTTATTATGGATTTATTGAATTATTAGTTTACACTATTTTTTTTTTTAAGAGGAGAACGCGCGTTTTATTAAAACGACGTCGTTTTTGACATCCGTATCAGCTTGGTGGCATACCGATGGCACAACATAATTTTGCCCCAACTTAGAGTTGTTGTAATTTCACTTCAAGACCCCACAATTTGAAGCCAGTCAATAGAGCCGCCGTAAAAACCCAAAAAGCTATACATACCAAAACACACAATTATTTGAGAAACGATGAGGGTGGAAAGCATGGGTGGAGAAGAAGAGAAAGAGCAAAACAGAGATATGACGGAAGAAGAAAGCGTCATGGATCTACCGTGATGTCCATTGAAAGTAAAGTATGTGATGAAATAGTGCCGAAGGCGCAAGGGGCAAGGCAAAGAGCAAAGACGGCGAGTGAGGATGCTTGAGCTCGAGGATTAGTGGGGTCGGCGGTGAAGGAGAGTAGCCATTGTTGGTGGTGAAAACCATTAAGTTTTGAAAAGACAACGATGAAAAACGACGATCAATCAATATATGAGTAGATGATGATGGAGGGAGAAACAGAAGGGAAAAATACAAGGCAGAAATGGGGAACCTGCTGCTGAAATAGCCAACTCAACGGGTGAGAAATACGACTCATCTACTCTTGAGCGATTCTGGACCATCTCCCCTGGTGTTTATAGTGGCTGAGAATGACAATCTAGAAAGCTGCAAGAAAGGATATGATGAAAAGACTGAAATACAAACCATCTCCAAACGGGAATCTAACGGAAAGACTGACGGAGGACCAAAATTTCCTTGTCATAATAAGAGTGTTCCAAATTTGTCTTGATTTTTTTCATAAAGGACTAAAATTATCCGTGCCACTATACTAAAAAGTCTAGGACCAAAATTATCTTTTAGTCATATATATCAATCCATAACTCTACCCAAAAATACCATATTCCAAGTTCCAACATTATCTTTAATATATTCCTGTTCCACTATCTGTCTATTTAAAAAAATCAAAAAACTTAGATAAATCTTAGTTTCATAGAATCTCTTTTAGAATTTATGCCTATGTAAATAGCGAATAGTTCAATCAACCCAGGTTAGATCCTACTCAATAATATAGCTTAGAAAATATTTTCTGCACGTAAAGAATGGAAGGGGAAAAAAAATTAAAAATTAACGTAGCCCCAATAGCCAATAGTACAGTTCTCCAATCCAATAAGAATCAATTGAATGCTTCAACAACGAAGACAATTAAGTTTCTAATTTAATATTCTACTGTATTTCACAAGAGCAAATTAAAGCAGGACAAACAAAACAAGGGAAAATGTAGTAGCTGCAATACAAGAGCGACTCCTGGGCGGCGGCGGCGACTCGGATTTCTTGCCGGAGTCGTTAACGTCCACGGTGGTATTCCTCACAATGAAATCGTAGGCCTTTAGTGAACCAAAACAAGTCTGTAACCTTACCCTAGCAACCAAATCCACCCGGAAAACCGGGTTGGACTGGTTGAGAGCAGCTTCCCACGGCACTCCGCCAGTCTCAACCGCTCCAGATTTATCGCCTTTCTTGCCGTGGGCCTGGTAAAAGCCGGGAACGGTGGCGTTGGCGATGGGGAAACTGGTGTTTGGTCCGTAGAAGAAGCTGAGGTGGACGTCGCTGTATTTGACGCCCTTTTTCCTTCATCTTGTTCTTGAAACGGAGAGTGAAGAGAGGAGTGTGTGGTTGGATCTGGTGGAAGATGAGTTACTGGTTTTGTTGAGGGCTGGTAAGGAGAAGTCTTTAATGGAGTATGAGGGTTTGGTGGTGCGTAGGCTGAGCCAGATGAAGAGCGCTAAGAGGCCTAGAGTGAGTATGAACTTGGTGCAGCACTTGCAGCACTCGCATGCCGGACTGCCGTCCGACATGTCGGGAGAAGCGGCGGCGGGTTAAGTTTTCCGGCGACTTATGGAGGAAGAGGAGAAAAGATAGTTAAAGAAATGATTCTGCTGTTTCTTGGGATCCATGCTATAGAAATAGCCGCGTGAGAAATTTATAAGTCTGCCCAAATTATCCCCAAGTCAACTGCTTAGTTTCTTACCCCAATTCACCAGTTCCCGACTAACACCCAAATGACCTCGCAATTCCATCACTAAAGACATTCTAATTTCATTTAAAAAAAAAAAAAAGACATTCTAATTTGATAGGTTAACTAATCTTAATATGCAACATTAATGAAGACGGCTAAGTACATCACTTCATCGGAAAGTGATGAAATCATCAACATGAGAATTGACTGGTCCTGTTGGACCAAGCCACAAACGCCGGATTCGTCGTAATAGAAGTAGCACTGGAATCGGAGGAAGCCGTGCCGGTTGCGGTTGTAACAACCGCCGGAGGACATGGATGGCTGCCGTCAACATAGCCCAGAAGCCCCTGACCTCGGAGTGCGCCAGAACAAATAATTCCGCATTGTGAGTTTGATTGAGACAAAGTGGTGGGCTGATGCTAGGGAGGTGGGGGTGGCCGGTGCCGGAACGGCGGCGGCAGTCCTTTTGGAAGAATTCATCGACATTGATGAATGGGTAGAGGGAGGATCGGGATACCTATCGCTAACGGATACCAGACGAGGTTTTGTTCAATATTCAAAATGTGAAAAGATAAAAAGGAATACTAATACAACACAATTAACGTAACTATACCTATAGAATAGGACATCTAGCTAAAGTCATGTTTGACTAAACTATTTACATTCTAATATTTTATTAACTCTCACACGTATTTAACCAAGGAGTAGTTCTATTATTTTCCATAAAGAAATACAACTATACCAGTATCCTCAAGGGCAACAACTACTTTAAACCAAAAAAAAGTATCCAAAAACAATAAAAATCAGAGGGCAACTACATAGTAGTTTCCTAATTGCTACCTGGAGAGTTGAAGAGAAAAATCAATATGACGTGGTCAGAGAAAAGGCTCACTACCAACTCTGATTAGATGCCTCTAATGGAAGAAAACTTTGAAAGAACTAAATATGAAACAGTGCATGCCAAGGGGAGGAAAGTCAGGGAAGATCATATTTAATTCCAAATACTTAAGTTGAAAAAGTCAATCAGGGAAGGAAAGAAACTAAGTGTAATGTTTAAGTAATTATTAAGGACAAAGCACAAAACTTGACAAAATTGTATTTACATTATACTGAGCATAAAGAAAGCATGTTACTCATCATCCTTATAAGGGTACTCCTCGGGAACTTGCTTGAGCAACTTCAACTGCAACTCGAACACATCATCCCCTCGAAGCATATCACGGATCCAAGTGACCTCAGTTTTCATTGACACCTGAAAAGAAGAATAAAACAGGCAAATTTAGAAAGGGTGGTTTAATATAAAATCCACCACTCTCAGCATTTTCTTTTTAATCATACATCCTCAGGGTCCAACCGTTTCTTTTCCAGGGGTTTCGCCCTGCAAGTATTGTGATCTATCAAACTTCCCCCCCACCCTCCGCCACCACCACCTTTGAACACTTCAGACTACTGCTAAAATGATGGCTTTTTACCATGTAAAAGGATACACCAGTTACCAACAGGTTTCCATCTTTTCACACTTAAATCATCAAACCTCGGCCCATCACAGCTCCCTTCAGTTGCTGCATATTTATCTCCTTTATTACATATATTGTACTATTTTGGTTAGATGATGTCCTCCTTAATCACAGAAATATATTCAATTCAATCTGGAAAACCTGAAATCTCAAACTGAAATTTGATACCCCAGGTTGGATTTCAAAAGGTTCGATTCAGAAATCTGGTGGAGTATTTGCCTCAAAGTTTTTGGTTTGGAAATTGATTATGGATGCCAATCAAAAACCAACCTCTGGTACCAGAACTTTGATAATGGCCTTGTTTGGTAAATAGCGGATCCGCCATTTTTGGTAGATCAGCAGTAGGGTTTTGCTCCAAACTGCTAAATTCCAAATGCTTCTTTTAGCAGTGTTTGGGTCTAGCACTTTTGGAGAAAGAATTCACATTTCCTCAAAACGCCCCTCATACAAAATTTATTTTTTAAAAAACAGGCTCCTTTTGTAAAGGAGCCTTAGGCTCCATTTATGTTGCCCATCCAATGTGGGAACATCGGATGGGTGACTATTCCAGGAGAGAAGGCGCGTTGAGCTCCTTTTATAGAGGAGCTCAATGCCCTTTCTCCTGGAATTTTCGATGTGGGACAATATGAACAAAGCTCAGCGCGGCTCCCCTTTGTCTTGTTTTTTTTTGGGTATTGTCATTATTGTTGTTGTGTTTTTTATTATTTTTATTTTATTACGGAGTATTACATAATAATAAAATAATAATAATAATAATAATAATAATAATAATAATAATAATACGACTGCCCTTATAGGTCTTTTTTACATGTTAAACACTAATAGTAAACAACTATGATACAATCCGCTGTTCAAACCTACTAACACAATCCGCTAACCGCTAACACAATTTGCTAACAGCCAGGCCCGGTCCTATTATTCTTTAGGCCCGGCATAACAACAAAAATGGGCCCTATACGAAATTAATATATACTTTTGTAAGTAAAATTTAAATTAAATAAGGAAGCATACTAATGTCAAATAACTTAAATAAGATTCCAAATTTTTAACAATTTTACATATACATGAAAACAATTATAGATGTATTCCTAAATCCACAATAATCAATCACCGCATCAGTATTTTCATAAATAAATAAATATAGTTTATAAAAATGAATAAAGTAATTTAAAACCAAATGAGCTTATAGACAATCGCATTATTATTATAATAAATATAGTAATTATTAATAAAAATTTATATTAAAAAAAAAAAACTTACAAATAAGATCATAGCATAAAATCTTAATTATTGGGAACAATAAATCAAAACACTCAAACGGGATCAAAGATATTCATAATAAAATATGAAACATAATTAATTGGATAAATAGTTCGAATAAAAAAACATGTATAAATCACACATCTTATATATTGATAATATTTATAAAATACTCTTTTTTTTTAGATCACTTTCAAGTTTTTCTAGATTAATTTGAATACGATGACGCACAATAAAACTTCTAACCTACATTAATTAGATAATTCATTACAAAAATTAAATTATCTTTTAAAATATTTTTCATTACTAAATCACAAAATTATTACATATACATAACTCATAAAGTTCACAAACAACAAATATTCTAAATATAAGTTGTAAATTACTCGAATAGAAATAGATTTAAAATTTGATATGTATTACAAATTAATCTATATTATAATCTCACTATAAAATATAGAAAGGTAAAAAATCACAAAGTTACAAATTAGAAATAAAAATAAATAAATTGTAGGAAAATGTTATATAAGGGGATTTGAACCCTTGACCATGAAGATAAAAACAACAAGCCTTACCAACTCAACCAACTTAAATCTTAGTATAATAAAATTCTTTAATGATATACTATAGTAGAGGGCGAATTTTTATGTAAATACTAAAATCACGCATGGGGATTCGATCCCTCAACCATGCGGATTAGAATGCTAGGTCTTACCAACTCAGCCAACGCAAAATCCTTTACTTTGAATGTATAGTAAATAATTATATCACATTTCTAATAGTATATATTATGGTAATAGTATAGGTAGGGGCCCCTTCCAAGCATGGGGCCCTGGGCAAGGGCCAGCCTGCCCTTGCCCAGGGCCGGGCCTGCTAACAGCTAACCGTCGATTGCCAAACAGGGCCACATATAAGAATTATATATTTATAATTGAACCCCAGCCCATTTTGTTTTAGCCCATCTCACCGTCAAGGCCCTGAGTATTGATTATCTCTAATTTCAAATGACTTGTTCTTATTGCACTGAATATAGAAGGAACAATTTGACAGATGATGGAAAATTCAAGTTTTACTAATGTGAATATTTTCCTAATGTCATATCTTAAGGAACAATTTGAGTTTTCAAAGGCGTCAGAGATAAGGCTCACTACCAACTCCCAAAATGGGTAGCCATATTGTTTTGGGTACCCATAAACATGAGCTGGAAACCCAAAAATTTCCACTATGAAAACTTAAGCTCACTAAGAGATGGATCTAGAATCGGATGGGGGAAAATATATCAAATAAAAACTTGCACAGACATGCCCTAGAAGTCTCAAGAAAGTTCATTATAAGTTAAGTGCACAAGAGGTCAGATGAATATTGAAAGAAACTCACCATCTCTAATGCCCCCCTGACAACTCCACTTAAGATATTGCAATAATATAGACCTTGGCAAGTATCAGGAAGCTCAACAAAGTCCACCAGTGGGTTGTCCTCAAGAATTAGACTGCAGGTTGTTCCATCCGCATCCCAATTGGACACAGTTGCTGTGACACCCAAGAACATTTTAAACCAACCTGTTCAAGGGGGAAAAAAAACTTATCAGCACCTGATGTTCTCATTGAATTTAAGGTAATAACATGAAGATTCCAGAGAACCATTTAAGGAAAATAAAAATAATAAGTAGATAAACAAAGAAAATAACCAGTCCAGAAACCAGCCTATAAGTTACTGACTTTAGTTTTCCAGACAAAAGGATGTGCATAATGTGTATATATCAAATAGTTCACAGTTGAATATTGGTGTTGAAAAAATAAAAAGATACCTTGGCAATGACTTCAGCCGTTTCCTTGAAATCCACACATCTAGAAACGTTCGACTTTGCAAGGAACTCATCAATTAGCCGAACTCCAATGTTATACCCCCTGCAATGCAAGAGAATACAACAAATACATTCAAATACAATAGTAAGAACAATTTGAAATCAATTATATATGGCGTTTATTTACCAATTCATTTCCAAAACCTAAAATCACAGCTAAGTGTAGTGAGCAAAACTAAAAAGTAAAGAAAATAAGCAAATGAAAGAAAAATACATTTGATCAAGCTGCTTGTTGACTTCATCAACCTCCTCCCAGATCGGTGAGGAGTTGACGCACGATCGCGCCATACGTTAGAGTGAAGAGCTCCGCGTTCTGGATCGCAAATGAAGATTCGAAGCAAACAAACAGATGTCAAGGCATTCAATTGTAAGCTGGATAACAAAAACATAACATTTCATCAAATTTTAATTTGCAATACCACTCGCTCTACGTTGGCGAAAATGGCGTCTCCAGATCTGGGGGCGACGGGAGCCATGGAAGCCTTCGATCCGAGCTGCTACTCTTAATTTAGTACAAACTACAAAGTATGTGGGATTTCGAGTGTGCTTTCGACTTCGACTTCGACTTCGATTTCGATCCCTGTATTAGCACAAAAGGGGAAGGAGCGGGTCGGGCTCAATTCGGTTTCATCATTACTGAATCGGCCCAAATGTTTGGGCTTTTCTTTATTTTCGATTTCATGACCCGTCTGAGACATGTAACATTGTAAAGGATTTTTGGTGATAAATAAAATATTGGATTTTTTTAATAAGCATTACTGACTATGTTATAAATATGGACTCTTTACCAAGTGGCTTTGCAGTCCACTGGTATATAGTATATGTGGGTGTGTCTTTCTTTTGTAATAAAAAAAATATTGGATTATTTTACTTATTTTTGTTGTTCATATTAATATTTTGGATGTCATTTATTATGATTGTTTTTATTTTATTTTTATATTTTTAAAATATTTATTTATTCTCTAATAAAGTAATACATAACCAAACATCAATATGATAATCATTTTAATTTCATCGCATTATCAAAAATGCAAAAATATTTTCATCAAAACTCATACCATTACTAAATATTTAATTCATATTATGATTTGATTCTCATATGCGAATCAAACAATTATTTTATATTACATAGACCTGAATTCATGATAATGTATATATTTAATATACATACAAATTAATGGTATTTAAAATTATTATTATAAAAAAATAAAAAAAATGAATAGTATAAAACAAATTTATAAATTTGCCGGACGGATAATTATGAAGCGCGTAGGTTTTGAAGTCAAAATCGGCTACTTGCCAAATTGCAATTTCCCAACCTAATAATCTCCACCACGCAAAGAAAATCCGACAAATAATGCAAGCCATTCCGGTGGTATCGATCAATACACGTAATATCCAACACGTGTCCCTCCTTCATAGGTCAACAAGATAAGCACTTTCTTCGGAAGGCGTCGAGACCGCCTTTATAATCTTCTCTCCCTCGCCCTTTCTCATCCATCATACGTTTCTCTTTTCTATCTAAATTTCTTCCTCCTCAAAACCTTCCCTCAAGTAACCACAGTTTTCTCAATCTTCCTTCTTTTTTTGTTTATTGTTATTATTGTTAATTGTTAATTGTTAATTTTCTGTGTTATTCTTATCGTGATTCGTGAATCGGGGATCTGGGGGTTGTGTTCTTTGATCTTCATAAATTGCAATTGGTTTTAGGGTTTTTTTTTTTGATTGAATCGGTGTTAATTGAGGCTGTTTATGTTTGTATTTGATGGTTAATTGGATATTGTATTTGGATATATACAGATGCAGATCTTTGTGAAAACCCTAACCGGCAAGACCATAACTCTCGAGGTCGAGAGTCCGACACCATCGATAACGTTAAGGCTAAGATCCAGGACAAGGAGGGAATTCCCCCAGACCAGCAAAGGCTTATCTTCGCCGGGAAGCAGCTCGAGACGGCCGTACCCTCGCCGATTACAATATCCAGAAGGAGTCAACCCTCCATCTGGTGCTCCGTCTCAGGGGTGGGATGCAGATCTTCGTGAAGACCCTAACCGGCAAGACCATAACTCTCGAGGTCGAGAGTTCCGACACCATCGACAACGTTAAGGCTAAGATCCAGGATAAGGAGGAATTCCACCGGACCAGCAAAGGCTGATCTTCGCCGGAAAGCAGCTTGAGGACGGCGTACCCTGGCCGATTACAACATCCAGAAGGAGTCAACTCTCCATTTGGTGCTCCGTCTCAGGGGTGGGATGCAGATCTTCGTGAAAACCCTCACGGGTAAGACAATCACCCTGGAGGTTGAGAGCTCCGACACCATTGACAACGTCAAGGCCAAGATCCAGGACAAAGAAGGTATCCCACCAGACCAGCAGAGGCTTATCTTCGCCGGAAAACAGCTCGAGGATGGCCGTACCCTGGCCGATTACAACATCCAGAAGGAATCCACCCTCCACTTGGTGCTCCGTTTGAGGGGTGGCATGCAGATCTTCGTGAAAACCCTTACCGGCAAGACCATCACCCTTGAGGTGGAAAGCTCCGACACTATTGACAACGTCAAGGCAAAAATCCAGGACAAAGAAGGAATCCCCCCAGATCAGCAGAGGCTCATCTTCGCTGGAAAGCAGCTGGAGGATGGCCGCACCCTCGCTGATTACAACATCCAGAAGGAGTCTACCCTTCATTTGGTGCTGAGGCTGAGGGGTGGGATGCAGATCTTTGTCAAGACCCTTACCGGCAAGACAATCACCCTCGAGGTGGAAAGCTCCGACACCATTGACAATGTCAAGGCAAAAATCCAGGACAAAGAAGGAATCCCCCCAGATCAGCAGAGGCTTATCTTCGCTGGAAAGCAGCTCGAGGATGGCCGCACCCTGGCCGATTACAACATCCAGAAGGAGTCTACCCTTCACTTGGTGCTCCGTTTGAGGGGTGGTATGCAGATTTTTGTGAAGACCCTGACTGGAAAGACCATTACTTTGGAGGTGGAAAGCTCTGATACTATTGACAATGTGAAGGCTAAGATTCAAGACAAGGAGGGGATCCCACCAGATCAGCAAAGGCTCATCTTTGCTGGGAAGCAGTTGGAAGATGGAAGGACTCTGGCTGATTATAACATCCAGAAAGAGTCCACCCTTCACCTTGTTCTCCGTCTCCGTGGTGGTTTCTAAAGAGCCTCACTGTTCTGTTTGAATGCTGCCTGCTGTTTGCTTGGTCTGTGTGTTAAGTGCCAAAGCTATAGTAACTTGGCACTGGTGAATTGTGTTTGTTTTGCTTTTGGTTGATGATGAACCCATGAAGGTTATGTTTCCTTGAATAAGAATAATAATAATAGCATTACTATTATTATTATTAGGTACTACTATTTTGTTAGCCCCATTTGTTCTGAACTCTGTTTACTTTTAGTTACTGTTATTAATATATTTTACTAGGTAAAAATGTAATAATATTTTATAGAAATACTTTGTCATAAAAATGAGTGTTACCTTCATATCTATCTATCTCAAGTAGTAATCAAAATGAGTGCTGCCATGCGCCAATTGATGAGAGAGTTAAGCTTTTGATTCATAATCAGGATGAGATGATCAAAATATTATGGTGTAACATAATAACTTAAAAAATATAAAATTAATGGCCATTTCTATAAGTTCTGTTCTACATATATACATTTGTTGCTCTATACGAATCACAACTTGTCATTTTTATTTGCCCTCATATCTATAAGTCCTGTTCTACATATATTTGTTGCTCTATGTGAATCAACATTTTTATTTAATTTGCCATTCTGCATGTGTTTTAATTGTGTTAGTAAGGGCGGATTTGTCCGGTAGAAAAGATGGAAGAATAAGATGCAGGTGATATAATATATTATAGTGTATAAAAGAAGAATTCTAGTGAGGGTAGTGTATAAAATCTTTATCCTTATAATTTTTTTTTTTTTTATTATTATTATTTTTTTTTACGTGTAGGTATAACTTTCAAAGAAATTGAACCCTTATATTACCTCCTCTAATCATGATTTTTAAGTAGGCAATGAAGTCTTACAAAGATCTTATTTGAAATATTTAAATGCATTACAAAGACTTCTTTATCCAAAATCCATGACAGATAGTCATTACTTGTTCATAAAGGTCATTTTCATTGATGCCATTATGTAAAAGATTATATGATCAGATTTTTGTGAAGAACCAATAATTGATGAAGATATATGTTAAATTTTCTTCTAGCCTCCCCAATATTTTGTTCAGGCAATGAGTCAACGACTATGTCATCAATTTCATGAATATCTTCCAACTCAAAATCTGCAAATCCCTTTGAGAATCTTCATCTATTCCTATTGCCACATCCCTACCAACAATAGCAGACATCTCGTCATAGTACCCAATTTTCTTATTTAGATACAATTCATACGTGGGGACGATGTGCTTGTATAAAATTCTAAAGAGTTTTTTGCACTTTTAGTCCCACGACTATAGTGACATTGATAGAATTGATCTACGACTTTTGAACCTTGCAATTTTAGTCCACCGACTATTGATTTTTTTTGAAAAAATGATCCTTCCGGCCACTTTTTCGTCAAAATTTCATCGAAAAAAAAATTCTCTATTTTTAGCCGGGTTAAAATTCTCTATAACACATGATTTTAAATTTTAGAGGATCTAATATTTAATTTTTATCTAGCTAGTTAGGAAATTATAAACAAAAAGTTACAATTAATTTTGAATTCGAGCAAATAATTGTCCAATTACCCGTGCGATACACGTGTTATGCACAGGTGATGCACGGATTGTAACAACGTACGAATATTATATAGTGTAATTGATGAATTGAAATGGGTTGGACCAATTATGATTATGATATTATCCTTGCATGAATTCGACCAAATAATTGTCCAATTACTTGTGCGATACACGCACGAGTGATGCACGGATGAATTTTTTTATTATATATTTAGATAATAAAATTAAAGATGAAATCATAAACAATTCTAATATTAATTAGTAGTAGAGATGTTACAAGAAGAAGAAGAAGATTAATAGTAAAGATCTGTTCTTGAACATGACTGGCTCAATAAGAATTTTCAGATTCTGCAAGCATTTTTGTCAAAATTGATTTGTATACATGAAACCCCGTTTTTATCAGATTACATTTAAACCTAAAAGTTTGATCAAGAATGTTAGCTTCTTTTTTTTTTTTTTTTTTTAATGCGTGTTCAGTTGTTATTTAGATCTTGCTTTCCTGTTCTGAAACTGATCTAGGATTTTCTCATTAATTTTCTTATCCAATCGGACATGTTCCCTAATAGGAAGTTCCCATCTCGTTAAGGAATCTGTGGGAGGAGTTGTTCCAAAAAAGGTAATGCTTAGGAATTGTTTTAAGAAAGTTTAGAGTATGGAGATGACAGAAACTGGAGATGGTTTGTGTTTTTAGAATAATTGGGCAAAATTTGTTGAAGATACTCTTTCACAAATGGAGATTGCTTGGTTTTCTCCCATGGTGGTTATAGCCTGTTTGATGACTTTGTCTTATTTAACCAATTTGGGTGTGAAAAGATAGTAGTGAGAGATGCACAACCTCAAGTAAATAAAGTGGTGAAAGAAGAAGAAGAAGACGATGATGTTGTTAATGGGAGAAGAAGCTATTCAGTTCAGTGCCTAGTTAATGTTTTTTTTTTTTTTTTTTTTTTTTTTTTTTTTTTTTTTTTTTTTTTTGTAATCCTTAACGAATAATTTGTCAAATCCAA
>VALG01016793.1:0-22755 GCA_009835305.1 Ipomoea purpurea | reverse complement strand
ACCATATACTTTACACAGAATAAAAAGTTAGAACCATGTAAATTTTAAAAATAATTGAAGAAGAATCATGATTTCATGAGCTAACTCCCGGCGCAAAGTAAATTAAAAGGAGGCACAGTAAGTTTTTCTTAGTGAGGCCAAGCCATTCTTGTCAAGAACCTGCCGTACAAGAGAAAAAGGTAATATATTCAAAAACACAGCAGAGGAAATAAAGAAAAGTCTTTACTACTTGCTTCAATTGTATAATACATTCTCCATTAACCTTCAAGTGTTGCAAAGTCGAGCATATGTCCGGCACTTATATCTTAGATCTGAATGGTCTGGCCTCTTCAATTGCCCACGCTATAAAAATTCACATGGGCAGTTTTCAATAGTCTCAGTACTAAAAACTGAAGATCATGCCACTTCAAAACATAAACCAGCGCTTTAAGAGAATAACCTGAGAAAAATAATTCTTATCATTCATCATGAAATCCACCAAACTGGAAAAATATACTCTCAAGAAATCAGTAGCTCCCATAGCAAAATTCATTTTCAATATTCGAAGTTTCTGCGCGCTTCTCTTTTACCTGTAAGAGGTTCAAAAGCTTTATACATAAGTGGGCACATCACTGTTATGGAAAAAGAAAAATCTTTACAGCAAAGGGAGAAAAAAGAAAATAAAGGTTAGGTGAATAGCCATGCTTCAATTAGTTCACATATACACAGGCTGGAACATATGGGTGTCAAACACTGAAATAGACACCACCCTTAAAATGTTAAACTGAATACTACAAAGATGGCCAGAACCCAAAAACCTTTATACTTTGCATAGAGCACATCAATCTAGACAACTTCACTAAACTAATAGGAAGCAATAATGCCACCAAATTACTCTTCATTTTTTTCCACTTTCAAGACTGCATCAAAAACTTGTATGTGAGCAATTAACTAATCCAGTAATAGGCATGCAAATCTATGTTGCGTTTTGTTTTTTCTGCATTAGTTACTAGGTTAAGCCAACTGCAGAGAAGAAATATATTAAATGAGAGAGAAAGAAGTAAGAAACTGTTGAACATACAGCTCGCATATTTGAAATAGGTAGAATCAAATTAGGTGAGTCAAGGCGAATTATAGCACCAGTTAGCCACTCACACGCCTCAACGTTTTTATGCATGCATGACTCATCGAATGAATCACCTGTTAAATATGTTGCATGCTGCAACCAGGAGGACAAAATGATTAAGTAACAATAATCACTTGGATTATTTCAAATTAAGTTTATTATTAAGGAAAATGAGATGAACACTCTCGGGATACAAAATTTTTCACAATTTATCAAAGGTCATCGTTAGTTTTATTATTCACTGGACTGCATTTCCAACTGTTGTTGCGAGCTTCTTCTGCATTAATGGAGAATATATACTCGTAGTCAAGAAGAGTCATGCATTTTATCCACACTATCATCCTAATATTAGTTATTGTTTAAGAGCATTCATATTGTAATCAATATAAACACATATCTACCGATTATGGAATTGATTTGGGTACATTGCAACTAGAATAATGAAAGGGCATGAAGAAACATTAAAAACTCAAAATTTAAATAACCAAGGCTTACTGCAGTTCTAAATTAAATCAATTAGATTTTTATGGGTTTTTCAATCTATACAGAACTATGATGGTTTCCTGGAGGGAATTCCTGTAATAAAAACCCATCTATAATGAGTTCATAGGACAACATCATGGAAAATCGACTTTCAATTTCCCAATTTGTGCATTGGCAAATTAGAACCATAAATAGGTCAATCGACATCATATAATGCAAATGCATCTAGTAATCACGAAAAGAGACAATAGTGGACTAGCAGATGTAGACATATACAAAGCTCAATGGAGGAGACTGCCTACTGATTCAATGTCTTTCTCATGTGTCTAAGTTTTACGTTAAAGATTGCAACCATTCAATCCATAATCTTCAACACAATTAAGAGCTGGCTCAAGCCCTTGCAGCACCTGATAGGACCCTAATCTACATAATAAGCGCAGAAAAAAGTGGTGAATTTTGACAGGTGAATATTTATGATGATTATAAATCTTAAAAAAGTAAATTCCCTGTCTCTACAATTTTAAATTTTAGTTAGAGTAGACACTAATGAATAATGGATAAACAAAGAAGCAAATGGTACTAGTTTTGAATATCATTCACCTACAAATTAGCATAAATTTCAAACATGTTTGGCACATTGAACAAGAACCTGGACCCACCACTGAAAGCAAAGTGGTGGAGGATTATAAATATTGTCAATCCTGAATCCTAGCTTTACTTGAGATGAACTACAACATTCAGTATTCTACTAATAAGGACATAGTTAATATAAATAACAAAGTCTTTGAAGAGATCTTTATGTAGTTCTTCTTCAAAGGATGCATACATAAAACTATCAACATCAAATTCTCGGTTTTAATAACAGCATATCGTGTTGATAGCCATGGAAAATAAAGATGTTAATACGACGGTCGCCTCAAACTAACATGCAGAAGTCTGTGACAAAACTTAAACAGCACACATGCTTATAGCAGGTTTAGAAGTAAGAATCAGAAGAAAATAATTACAGGAAGAAAAAGTGTGGAAGTCACCTGATTTACCTAAAAGGCTCCATTCTCAATAAGGTATTGTACATTTGCTGCTTTCAAAAGCTTTGAAGCTCTCTCTTTAAACTCTCATGAAAATGACTCAGTTCACCAATGCCCATGACATATCTGTAAACCATATCCATCTCTAAACATTTAATCAGAAATGCATTTAAGATGATAGATATAAATGATGAAAAAGAGTAATTTTGTAAAGTATAGATTGTATCAATTTTTTAATATCTAACCCATGAAAGAAAACACAGAATGTCACAAACAAAAATTTTAAGAGTCATCTCGACTCTAATACAGATAGGTCAAGTGCTGAATTCTTTTATTATTGTCCCTATCCTTAATTGAAAGGGAGGAACATCCAGTTAAAACTTATCAGAGCTAACTGATATGGTCGCATAGTTTGTGCCTTGCTTTCACCAATGCAGTTTTAGAGGAAATTACTTCATTGCATACACATATAGGTTCTTTATTATAACTTGTGTGGCCAATTGCCTAGATACCTAAGTAAAGTAATGTAACACTAAACAAAAATAATATATGAACTTGGCATAAATGGCATTCTAAGTCGTTTCAATCCTGAACAAGCCACAAAACTTCTCATGGTTATTTAGAATAAAAATACAATTTACTAATCTCTCTTTCCTCCCGGTCACGGCAGAATTTAATTTGAATAGCAAAGAGAAGTCCACAGTTTACTACTCCAGAAGGAGGAGATGTGCAATTTACGTTTCTGAATGTGTAGATGGGTCAAATTCAGGATAAAAAGGGAAAGGGTTACTTACGTGCCCAAAAGAGCCTCCATGTCCTCCTCTTCTGCTTGGGACACAAGGTCCCTTTCAACAGTCACTGTCATATCTGCTTCTTCCTCCACAATGGTCATTGGCCCATCTTGAAGGTTACCACCTTGTTGCTTGTTAGTTACAGCTGGTGTGTTTTCCTGCATTAGTTCTATATATATTTAGACTATGATTGAAAGCTATCACACAGAAGGACTTACTAATTGCAGACTTCAATCACATGGGAAAAACAATCGATCAAGTACCAACCTATCTAAATCAGGAATGTATATCTTATTTTACATTTATTTTTTAAAAATGACAAAGAGATTGTAAGTAGATTGGTCTTATCCCAATCTAATATGGACATTGTCTCTCAAGTCACAATGTTATTAGCCATCAAAATAAAGATGATCTTGAAGTCAGTCTAAATAATTTTCTTGTTTTTTACAAGAAAACTTTATCATTAATAGAGAATCTCTTTTGATATTAGAAATAGACATTTGTAAAGAAAATATTTCTGTTGATGTTATTATTATTATTATTCATCTGATGCTATTATTATTGTTTAAGCAGAACAAGCATTGATTCAACAAAAAAATTCATGGTGTACCTTCGCCCAAAGTGCCATCTCAACCACATCTACGCCAGTAACCTTTGGAAGATGACCCAAGATATCCTTGCAAATGTTTAAGATACAAAGCAAAATGCGATTCCTAAAACATACAAAATAAAGTTGATTAAGAAAAATAATGAAATATAATTAAGCAAAAAGGCAGTTTGAGTTGCTCAAGTACGTTTGCACCTGTCGTCAACATTTCGCATGGTCCACTGAGGGGGAGCTACAGTAGCATTTCTAAGATTATCAAATCCCTATAGCAATAGGACAATCCATTAAATCTTTTTTCAAGAGTGGGCAATTCCCTATGTGCATTATTAAGCCAATATTCTCAGGATATATATGGAAAAGCAGGTCATGGAATGAGGACTACCAGTGTAAATGTACATCCACTTGGATCATTAGTTACAAGCTCCACCTTTGAAAGATGCTTCAGTTTATATACATTTGCAGACTGGAAGTAAAAAGTGGTTCTACTGTTAGCTTAAACACTAGTTTCATAAAGATGTGGCTAAATTGTAAATCATGAGATGATGTGTATTTATAGGTAATATTAAAGGAGCCTACTTTATACAAGTATTGTTGATGGATTTAAAGAAATAGTGCAATAACTTTGTTTTATATAAATCCTCTAACAACCAGTAAATTAACAGCAAAATACTGAACTCAAAATTCCTGCAGTCCCTGCAAAATCAATGAGTCTAGCTTATTTAGTAGCTTTACGTGAGTACTTACTTCAAGTACTCCTCCAGAAGAATATTTTAACACACGGAGAAAAGCTTTAGTCCGCTGACCTTTTTGTTTTGCTGCATAAACCACAAGGTATATAGAAGTTAGGATATGGTACTCACTACTCACATAGTCATCATAAACTTCAATTCCAATCAAATGACAATATTTCTCAGACGCTCAGTTTACTCACTCAAATTAAACCACCATGATCATAGTCTAAAGTACGTACACATTTAACTACCTCCAAAACTCTTGAATAAAACAAGCTCCTACTAAGATTATTGGAAACGCAAGGAATAATGAGCGAGATCTTCATCTCAAGCGTCTTTCTAAGATGAATGGCATAAATTAAAGCGGAAATTCAAATTGAATTAAAATGCGAAAACAAACATCATCAGATAATTAAATAAAATTTGTATACGTGGATAAGGAGGGAAAACAATGAAATGATTGAATTGATAGCATACTGGAAATGGCGAGAACCCTTGGTTTGGCCATCTGACCGCGGCCTAATTTCCCGGGTTTGCCCCAGCTGCCGTGGCTCTTGGCAACTCGCATCGACATTACGACATTCTGCTTCGTGCCTTCGATCGCGAGCTGGCAGGCTCGCCGGAGCTCCTGGTCGTCGGCGCTACACTTTGCCATCTGAGGAATGTGGGAACAAAGAAGAGAATAAAAAATGAACGGGATAAAGTGGTGAGGTATTTATGTATTTTGAACATCTGCGACTGTTGCAAAAACGCGACATGCTTTAGCATGCTCGACGGTTAGTCAGTTATACGCAAATCAGTTGTGACGTCATATTTCATTATTTTGACAAAATCAAATTAGATTCACCATTTACTCTCTACTTTTTTTTTTTAATCGACCCATAGAATTTTCTCAACCATGATAGAACTTAATGTAACGAGACTAATCATATTTGTTTAAAGGATAGAGTAACAAAGCATTCATGGAAAAGGAGACTCATGTCATCTTACTTTTTCTGAATTAATTAATGACTTGTGAATAATTTTTTATTAAAAATAATAATTTGTGAAAATTATCTATTAATCTTCTTAATTTGAATCATACAATTATAATTTATAAATAATCTATAATGATTTACCTCCTCAATCAAAGAATTAAGGGCCCGTTTGGTTCACGGAATAAATTTGAAAGGAATAAGAATATTATTCCATAGGAAATATAATAGGTACGGATCAGAATATAATATGAATTGTACTCTGTTGTTTTGTTTGTTAAAGGAATAGACATTGGGAACTGTATTTCAATGTTTGATTGGTTAAAAAATAGGAATGGAATATATGTTTAAAAGATATAAATGCGCTTATATAAAAAATATTATTATTATTTAGTATTATTATTATTAGGCATCAATTAATCATCATTCTATAATCAACTAGTAATAAATATATCGTCATCATTCTATCAAGTCAACTTCCTGATAATCAACATATCATCATTATTCCTTATCAACAATATATACTGTTGCAACGCAGAAGGTATCGCAATATATATATATATATATATAATTTGTAAAAAAATAAAATTCAGAAGAATACCTTTGTTTGAAGTTTTAATTTGATGGAGATGACAGAAGGAATTGCAAAGATTAATACAGATAGCAGAAGAAATTACAAAGATTGATGCATATGATGAAAGGAATCGTAAAGACTGATGCAGATGGGGAAGGAATCGGAGAGAGAGAGAAAGATATAGGTTAAACAAAAAAGGTAAAATTGAAAAAAAAAAAAAATCTGGGTTCAGGAATAGACTAATACCAGGGGGTCTAGTAATAGCTATTAACTTATTTGGAGAAATAAGCTATTACTATGAATATTATTCATGGTAATAAAAATGGTTACCATACTAATAAAAATGGTTACCAAACAAATAAATAGGCTCATTACTGAAAATGTTATGCCATTTTCAGTCTATTCCGTGAACCAAACGGGTCATAAAAGATAACATCCAAATTACATACTTTTGGAATGTACAATAGCCTAATTGCACTTTCAAATTCCGTTCAGTGGTCAGGACCTTATTCCTTACCTCATTAATAGTTGAGACACAACTTTAGCATCAACATGAGAATCGAGGGGAGAGACGTCAATAATGGAGACTGAATCTATTACGAGTACTTCTATTATGATTGAAGGGCGAAAAAATTCAAAATCAATTTCTTTGTTGGACAATATTGGATTCATTCTACAAAGGATGAAGGTTATTGTCCAACTGAAAAAAGCAGGAAAAAAATGGTAATTTCAGGTAACAAGACAATTGAGTTTCTTCTTCATTAAAACACTACAACATAATGAGTAATTTACAAGGAATATATCTCAAAATATAGCTCATTAGTTCATCTTAAACTCCTTGGATATACCATACATGATCAGCAATCCTACTGCTTCGCCTATGATCATCCAAAATATCTGCAAAACAAGTTGAATAAAGAATTATAACCATGAAGCATCAATTATATTATTGACAAACCAGCACAGAACTCTGAATCTTTGTTTCATGTTTTGTTTTCTTGTAAGTTCTAACACCAAACAAACAAAGGTTAAAGTGTTTGTACCTTATGATTCAAATTTGAGCTTTATGAATAAAGTAATAACAGAAAAATAAAGAGTAAGCAAAAGAAGCTTGAATGAGATATCATGGACATCGAAAATCACACAAACACTTGTCTCTGATAATTTTATTGGGCATTAAGCACTCTAACCTCAACGTTTGGAATATTGTGGAGCTTTCCGAGCTTTCTTGAGACCAACTTTCTTCCTTTCACTACTCTCGAGTCTCTGGTCAGTAGGCCTTCTTCTCTCAAAGGTTTTCTATGGCTCTCGCTCACTTCAGTAGAGCACGAGCGATGCCAAGGGAGATTGCTTGGGCCTGTCCAGAAAGACCACCACCTTGTGCTTGACAAAAACATCATAACTACTTTCATATCCTAAAACTACCAATGGAGTTCTAACATACTGAATCACAATGGGTTCCTTGAAGATATTCCTGCAAGTAACAAAGTATAATGTAAATAGTTTTACCTAAGAAATGTCAGACAATCTTAACAGGGGATTAGACTATCAGTAAGAATAACAATTAAAATAACACTAGGATCTAGGATTAATGGAATAACATAAGAGAGATTATAGCAGAATCACATCATTAACATTTTCTGCATCAACCCTCGAAAGGAAATGAAAGCTAGCAGGTCTTTCATTTCCCAGATCAAACCCCTAATTAAACATGTATAGAGTGATCAGGCAACGGACCTTTCCAGTTCAGATGAAGATTTCATTAACATCAATTTACAGCTCTATATTTCTTCCAATTAAATGGTTCTCATCAATGCAGAAGTTAACAGAAAAGAAATTGTAATCAAGCTATTAATATGGTTATCAGACTACTGGATTTTATAATTGCATGTCTTTCAGTACAAGTTAAAGATGGATCCTGAAATGAGTCCACAAAGCCTAAAAGGGTTTAAACTTAAAGTTTAGATTTGTAGGAAATTGTTTACGTCTTAGGATTTCTACCTTTCTGCAGCCATATTTCTACAAACAGCTCCTACTGTAACCTGAGAAACACATGGTCAGCCATCATTTACCAAATGCTAACACATTCCTAGGATGCATCTTTTTATTCAATATCAGCATAGGAGTGATACACAATTGGCTACTGTGCAATGCAGCTACTTTCTAAATCCAATACAGTTCTCCGAGTTCCAATTTCACAGTACTTCAACAGCCAAAATTGCCACACTCACAACAATCAGCCATTAGAATTTGATAAGGATTGATACACTACTGCCTAGTGCCTACTGTGCAATGCAGCTACGTTCCAAATTCAATACAGTTTCCGGAATCAATTTCACAGTACTACAACAGCCAAAATTGCATACTCTCACAATAATCAACCGTTAGTATTAGCTAAGAAGTTCCTCAATTAAACTCTATATATCATTTCCAACACGCTTAATATAGATAAGCATAGCGGCGAGTAGGCTGTACCTTGGCGTCGCGATAGTTTATGATGACTTTGCCGGAACCTTCCTTGAGGACGACGCGAGCACTGGCGGACTTGCGGCGCCAGTTCCGAATATAGTTTGGGCGGCGAAGCCACCAGGAAGCCTGGACTTGACATACTTCTGGAGGTCAGCGGTTTCCAAATCCTCGGTCAAGGGAGCTGCCTCCACGGCGGAGGCCACTACGACGAAGCTAGGGATTTTGCGCGTATGAGACAGAGGAGGCGTTTGGAATGGTAAACGACAGCGCACGGGGCCTCTGTGAGACGTGAGAGGAGAAGGAGAGAGAGGCGAAGGATGCGGTGAGAGAAGTCAATGAAATCGCCATTTTCAATCTGTTGGGAGTTGCAGGGTGAGGGCTGCTTTTCCTCCCAAGCGGATCAGTAGTGGATAGCAACAGGAATTGATGATAACTTGATGATGCCATTTTAAAAAAAAATTATTGTTAGAAAATAGGAAGTTTGAAAAAAAAAACATTGTCTTATATATTTGAATATAAAAATATATATAAAATGAAAAATAAAAATTGGAGAAGTAAACAAATTGTATTTTTTATTCTAAAAGTACATAATGTTAAGTGACTGATTATATTTAACATTTTAATTTTGGTTGAATTATGACTTAAAGAAATACATTTAAACTTTAATTAGTTTAAAAGAATAAAATGAACCATTACTTTTTTTTTTTTAATGCTACTGACTCTATTATAATGTTTTAGAGTTTTTTGTACATTTAGTCCCACGACTATAGTGGCACTGGCAGAATTGATCCACGACTTTTGAATCTTGCAATTTTAGTCCACAACTAATGATTTTTTTTGCAAAAATGATCCTTCCGGCCACTTTTCGCCAAAATTTCACCGGAAAAAAAAAATTCTCCATTTTTAGCCGGGTTAAAATTGACATTTTACTTATCTCAAAAATTAAAAGAAAAAAATTGATATTTGACTACATACAATATTACTGGCTACATACTACTGCCCCAGGCACGGCGAAGTACTGTACCACTCCAATGCTGCTGCCGGATAACCCTACTAGCCCGGGGAACGCCACGGCCGCTCCGTCGCTTACTGACAGCCCTGCCTACTCCAGGAACTCCGCCGCCTGGGGTAGTAGTATGTAGCCCAGTAATATTGTATGTAGTCAAATATCAATTTTTTTCTTTTAATTTTTTGAGATAAGTAAAATGTCAATTTTAACCCGGCTAAAAATAGAGAATTTTTTTTTCCGGTGAAATTTTGACAGAAAGGTGGCCAGAAGGACCATTTTTGCAAAAAAATCAATAGTCGTGGACTAAAATTGCAAGGTTCAAAAGTCGTGGATCAATTCTGCCAGTGCCACTATAATCGTGGGACTAAAAGTGTAAAAAACTCCAATGTTTTAGAAGGGCTCAAACTCACAACCTTCCAAATGGAAATCCAACCCGGGTACCATTAGATCATATAATCTTGGTCAACCTTCCTATTTTATTGTATGTATACTCAAAATTTTCCAACATTATATTATATGGCAGCATTCATGCTTAATTAACTACTTGAAATGGCTCTTCCCCACAGTTTAACGCGAGCTTCTGCTTGGCTGGCCTCTTTCTCCCAATTCGTGCGTGAAGTGATGACTATAAGGATGATTGTCTGCAAGCATATGCCTCCGATCATCCCTACCCAGATCCCTACAAATCAGCCAAAGGGTTTAAGTGATGAAATTTTAAACAATTTGATGATCAAATTAGTCGAAATTATTAACAGTTAGAAAACAATTGAGAGGTTAAAATGTTAATTTAATAAGCTAAGTCATACATGAATTTAATTACCATAACACCAAAGTCAAACGTAAATCCAAGCAGTATTCCTGCTGGCAACCCAACAATGTAGTAACATCCTATGTTGATATATGCTACAATAGCTTGCCTTCCAGCTCCAATGGCAACCCCTGAATCAGACCAATCAAGAACATATTCCTAATTATTATATTCCTGTCTGCCAAACAATGAGCTTAATTGCTTACCGGATAAAACTGGCTGAAGGCTGTTCATGAGGCAAGTGCAGGCGAGCAAAACAGCAAGCTTTGTAGCTTCTTTAGCGACGGCGTGGCTGTTGGTGAAAAAGTAGGGAAATACTCTCTTGTAGCATACACAACTACCATGCAAATGCCACCAATCACTGTGGATGTAATGCAGACTACAAGCACTGCAAATTTCGCCACCCGCGGATACCCAGCTCCCAGTTCATTCGATACCCTCACGCTGCAATAATTAATATATATCCATTTTTTATATATGCATGCATCACAGACATGATCATTAATTAGCTATATATTAATACCTTATGGCAGCATTAAATCCAATGGAAATCATTGCCTGCCATCCTTCAATGTTCATGCTGCATAAATGCAGAAAAATGTTAGTTGTTAGTTCAGACAGATTGAAAGAAATTAAATGAAGAAACTTACTTACCAGATAGACATGGCATCAACCGGAACTATGGGGTTGTTTAAAAGACCTGTTATGATGATTAGGATCATCAAGTACCAGTACTCCAAGCTGCATGCATGCATGCAGCAGAACCCAACAAAAAAAAGAATCAGACAAAAGTAAAGAAAACAAGATTTACGTAAACTCTTCAGTATCATCGTTAAGTTAATTACCACAACATGAGCGCAGAGGCAAGGGAAAGCTTGAGGAAGCCAAAGAGGTCATGGAACGCGAGGCATGAGAAGCCAGTCCAGGCGGCGTCGCACTTATCGGTGGCGAAGATGTATAGCAACTGCAGAATTATTATGAGCCACCATGAAGTGTTGAGAGTGAGCGCCGCCGCCGCTAATCCCCACCGGAGCTTTAGTATGAATAGCCAACTAAACAGTGCATGCTGCGCAACCACTCCTGCCGATATCCATGTCATGACCAACACCTTTCTCTGTGCTTGCAGGAATTTTTGTATTGGGAAGTTTAAAGCGTATGCAAATAGCTGTGGTATCATCCACACTGCAAACTTGCCTACATTTTAATTTGAAGTGGTGTGAATTCAGAGCTTAAAAATATATGAATAAT
This sequence comes from Ipomoea purpurea, assembly GCA_009835305.1. Classification (NCBI taxonomy): domain Eukaryota; kingdom Viridiplantae; phylum Streptophyta; class Magnoliopsida; order Solanales; family Convolvulaceae; genus Ipomoea; species Ipomoea purpurea. The sequence continues at coordinate 10,928 of VALG01016793.1, read as the reverse complement.
TGATATGAGAAAAGTTTAGGCCGGACCGGCGGATTTGGAGATGGGAGGTGTCTGGCCAGTGAGGCGGATAATGGAAGGAGAGAAGACATAAAGCGGAAGCAAAACACAAGCCGTGATGAGCGATATCACCCATGATCTCTGCATGTATATGCCCAGCATCCTCATTCTCTCCCGCTCCGAATGCTTGCCCGCATAATGTCTCCCAACGCACTTCCCATGCCCAACTTCATGCACAAACTATTTGTTTTTAGAGCTTCATTGGTTTCCAAATTAAGGTGACGGGAAAGGGAGGGCATGCAACTTTAGCTAAGTTGGTTGTGCTGTTAGTTTGATAAATTCGACTCTTAATGTTAGATCAAGAGCTTTTTCGATTTGAACTGATCAAGATAACCTAGGTTGATTTATGTCTTTATGATACTTTGTCTACTATGATTATAAGACAACATCGTCCACTGTGAACAGGAAACCACCCTGGCTATTGGAGAAGGTGCATCGAGTATTTTTTTAGAGCTTGATTTCAAAGAATTAAGATGCAGGAAGGAAAATGGAGGGCAAACTCCAGCTAAGAGCATCTCTAATAGTTGTAGTTTTTGAGAAATTTTAAGTGTGACTATGAAAAAGAAGATGAGAGGGAAGGAAAAAGAAAACTAAATCTGAAAAAAAAAAAAATATATATATATATATATATATATATAGAAGGGTGTGCAGGAAAGGCTTCCCGTGCAGTTGACGCACCATAAGCATTAACATGGTGCACCTTAAGTACACAAACTACGCACCTTATGCACACAAACAAAGCACCTTAAGAATACAACAAAACACCTAAGAACACAAATCACGCACCTAAGGTTTTAAAATGACTCACTTTAAGTTTCACACATACAACTGACGCACCTTAAGCATACAAATCACGCACCTTAAGAAGGAAAACAAAGCATCTTAATTAAGAAGGGAAAACATGTACTAAGTTTCAACAACTAATCACATTAAGCACAAAACTCACACACCTTAAGCACAAAACCCACGCACCTTAAGTTTCAACAACTACTCACATTAAGCACAAAACCCCACGCACCGTAAGCACAAAACCCACGCACCTTAAATTTGACCTAGATGCAAAAATTACCAAATTGACATTGAATTTTTTTTAATAAAAATTTTAGTAATCCTAGACGTTAATTTAAGCAAGATCAATGACTCATATTTAAATGCATAACCACACCTGAGTGCACCAACTGTATTTGAACCTAATAACACGCCCTCTCCTGTTGGGCGCACCGAGTGCGCCTCACGCACACCCGGGAGATTATTTGCTTTTTTGGTGGGCCACTATTCCTGCAAAATCTCTTTTTCTTCTCTCAATCTCCTCCACATACTCTTGACCTCCTCAAAAATCTCCCCAAAAAGTCATTGATGGGATGTCCTAAGTGAGTAGTTTATTAGCTTTTCTACCCATCAAGAATTCAATATAACCTATCCTGGTTTGTTTCATGTCCCTGTGACCCTTTGCTTTGCTTGCTAGAATTAACAAGAGGTTTACCTGATCCACAAAATGACTACTAATTCTCTCATCACCAAAAAAAAAGACAAGAAATTACCCTGGCTATTCGAGAAAGTGTATGTATATGCACGCACCATGAGCCCAAAAGCGAGATCGGAAATGACGGAGTCCTCGACGGAGACGGCGGCGAGTTCGAGCTCGCCGATTTGGCCGGCGAAGGTCTGGGTGAGAGCGGCGAGAGAGTACTGACATATGGCCGTGATAATGGCAGGCCCAGCAATAATCCATAGCTTGATTGACTCGTCCCTGAACTCTTTACCGAAGGTTTTGATCCTACTGCGATAATGGTTCCGTTTCCAGCCGCCATTGCGATGCTCAAGAAGCGGCTTTGTGTTATTCTCCATGACTATACGATAATATGCGTCAAAGAATGTTGATGATCAACCATGCATATAGTTGGAGTAGAAGGTTGTAGCTAGCTAGCTAATAAGTACTCATTTTGTACCTTAAAAGTTGTTTGTACCAACGCAACGTTTTTTTCTTCTTTTGGACTACTAGTAGGTGATATAAAAGAACTGGTATCTACGTACCATTAATGATGTCAAATTCCATTTGGTAAAATGATCTGCGAATCGGACTATCCACATTGTTACTTGGACGAACGTTTCTATGACAGATTGTGAGGAGTGGTTTGATGTGCCACTAATTTTTCTTGTAACTTGTCTCGATGATGGATTCAATGTATTAAGTTTACCTTTCCAAAAAAAAAAAGTTGTTTGTACTTACGAGACCCTGGCCTCATATTCCGACCTACTTCACAAAATGATGAAACTCCCATATATGAGGGGTGTTTGATAAATAGTTGTTAGCTAATTGGATTGATGAGTTTGACTAGTTGATAGCATTAGCTGATTATAGAAAGAAGTTTGGTAAATTAGTTGTTAACTGATGATAAATGCTTTGAATAGTTTTTTGAATTTTTAGTGTTTTGAAACAATAATTAATTAAACACTCGTATTAATTGTTTAATCAAGTCAAACAAGTCAAAATTGACTGATAGACTAACTATTTTACCATACAAGCGCAATTGTCAAAGTTTGATTTTAGACTTTGAGTGCAATTTTTCACTTGAGAACTAATGGTCCCATAATTAATCCCAAATATGTACTCCCCCGGACCTAGCATATATAAGTTTAATACTTCATATTTACTCTCATTATATATTTTCATAGTACATGAAATTGTATTTAACTATTTATTATGAGTTAATTTTGAACTTAACTTGTCAAAATAAAAAGTAATCTAGGATTGTACTTCATGTTAGGGTTTAGGAAACTCAATCTTTGATACAATGAGTTGATGTAAAACTCGTAACAACCTTAATTATAAAATCTCATCCGATCCTTTAATTGTCACCAAATTCATCATTTCAAAGCTCACCGTACCATTCACCAACAGCCATCTTAAAGATGTGTTTAGGTCTAGAAAATCTCATGTGTTTCTTCTTAGAAAATATCAAAAAACATGTTTTTTGAAGTTTCCTATTATGGCCATGTAGACTAATTTAAAATGTGACAATCGTTATCATGTTTGATGTGTATCAATGTATAAAATTTATCTAATTATTTTAATGAAGAAAAAAAATTCATCAAGAAAGTGGTTTTATCCTACAAGTAGTAGTTTAATAGTATCTACTTCTAAAATCGTACACTTTTGCACATAATAAAGAGTCAATTCAAATCAAACCAAACATTATACCATAAACAATGGTCCACTTTGTAAAGTGGATCACTGACTTAAGATACATACTCCCAAGCCCTATATATGTTGTTCCATGTAGTGTTCATCTGATCGATTGGGACGGACTTTGGCGAAAAGTGGAGGAGGAGAAGAAATTATTACTTACATAGCTGAATTTGATAACGTAGTTGGAGAATACATCATAATCTGCGGGGCCACGCCCATAAACTTTTTCACTCACAATCAACTTGCGATTTTTATAATTATGTTCAATGAATTACAAAACTAGGTCTATCACCTATTTAAACATTAACATCATAAAACAATTCTATTAAAAAGTTTACAAGTACAATTTGAACTAATTCTACCAATTAAACAAGCTGTAACCAATCTGAATTTTTAACACGACTTGTACTCAATAATGTGGAGCCGAATTCTTCAGATAATACACCAGTCTTTCCCAATTTTTCCCAATTTTGAAATCTCCTGACAACGCCTTTCAAATAATCCCTTGCAGTATCTTCCAGAATAATATTACTCTTTTTTTCTCGATTTGAAAACTTCACTATCTTAATTATAAAGACATCTATTTATAATGTTGAATTTCTCTTTTCTCTCCTTGATTTATGGCATCATCACTATCACCACTCATCTTCCACACAATTAACATGTTCCACTTTCTTAATATTATCACACACGTACACATGCCATGCTTCCATTTCCTTGAATTGATTACACCACACATGCAAACACGATACAATGCATACGCTAACACTACAAAGTCTACAAGTTGATTCTTTCAAGCATGATCACATAATTCACATCTTTGTTTGATTTAATGCCAACAACCAAGTACATAAGACTTGTTAATTAAACAACCAATCAATCACAACACAACGTTACGTACTTACGTCACAAATGATTTTTAATACAATGCATTTCAAATCATAGACAAATCTTATCACCAACCACCTTGTACTTAGATGGTATGTAGTGGCCTCTCCATATAGGAGGTCGTGACTCGTGAGATCGAACCTCAGTGTTTCAATAGGTTGAGAAAGTATGTTTGAACAGATACTACAATGTAACAGACAAATCTTATCGAGTGTGGAGTTGACTAGACATTTGAGAAGTCTATGGATCCAGGTAGATTATTTCAGCCTGCACGGAGGAACGCCGGTAGCGGAGCAGTTCTTTGAGCATCTCCCATGCTCCATCAAGGATGCAGGCTTGATAGTCATGCTCTCAAGAACTGGTGAACTCCCAAGAAGAAACTTGATGAAGTTTAGCTCTTGTCTGAAACCCGAGATGGCAGAAACCTTTACAACGCGAAGCCGGTTAAACTTGAAATTCTGATACTTCTCTTCCATGATATTCGCAATTGTTCTCATAGTATTCTGTTCTTCTGTGCGAGCCTGAGAAAAAATTGGAGAATTTTCCTGTTATTCAACAGGCCATGGTTTTTAAAAGCAAATTCTCAAATTATCAAAAAATTAATGCAGAATTGATATGTTTCGCAAGGAATCGCACCCCAATTTCAAGCTCCCGTAGGTTAGGGGAACTTCTGAGAAGGCACAGAGCTGCTAGACACTCATCCAAGTTATTGAAATTAATGCGTAGTGAAAGATAACTAAGCTCGTTGCAAGGAGTAGATAGTTTTCCGGGCACCATACCGGCAGCCAAATACTGCAAAAGAAGCAAATATGAAAAATGTAAACCGAAACAATAACATTAAAAGATGAACTGCTCGTGTTCCTTTGTTGTCGAATCACGAGAAACCAATAGCAGTAATGGTTTGTGAATTGGTGAAATTTAATGAAAAAAAGTGAGCTGGAAAAATCTAGAGAAAAGAATATGAAAGAATACCTTCAGGAAGTAGCTCTGCACTTCAAGCCTTTGTATTCGAGGCAAAATTAGCAAAGAACTTGACCAAATTTCCGCTACTGGCAAGACCTAGGTTTTGGTTATCATATCCAGCATATAAACCGATTGAGACAGTGGCAAGATGGGAGGTATCCTTGAAACTCAAATCATCAAAAATACCCCCAACGTCAAAGAACAGGAGATTAGGAGCATGAATTTTAAGACGAGTAAAACCATCAAAGTTCATCAATGTCAATCGCTCAAGTAAAGAGCAACTAGAGATGAATGCTCAAATGCTTCTTGTTCCATGGTAATGTGCTGAAGATCAAGGCTCTTCAAGCATTTAAAGCCACGAAACGTCCTGGGTGGTATTAAAAGACAATTGAACAGTTCCAAGTGTACCAATTTTTGGCAGAGATAGATAAGCAGCGGGAGTCTATAGCGATGACCCTTCAAATTTCAAGTCATAAATTCTTGATAGAACCTCTCGAAAGAAACAGAATCCATTTATCAATATCCACGACATTTTGAAGGTCTCGGTGAGAGAGCTTGAATTTGTGTATGGGTCCCATATGAAGCAACAAGACATGGTCAACAATGCTCACTATCTTGCTTTTTATCACGGCATGATCTTGGGCCGAAACTGAAAGACCGTCAGTGTCAAATATAAGGTTTGGAAGAGTAACCCATTTGTATCCTCCATTTACTCGATAAGACACTTGTCCTGACCGCATCCTTGAGTGACATGTGTGACAATATTTTTTCAATAATCTTGCTGGTAAGTTGCTGATCCTGTCAAGGTCCACTTCAATTTTGGAGGGCTCATTACAGGTTCCCTTTGCTTCTGCAATGTACAAAGATACTACATCGTGACTTGGACAGTTGTTCCGTAAACATGTTCAGAAATCAGAATAATCAGCATGAGAAAATGAAATAATCTTGAACGCTAAAAGTCAAACTATACCATCTATTTACTTTTAACCAGTGAGTTTTGAATGGCTCAGAATAAGCTAGAAAAGGGAGAGATTCATAACCAATCAAAGCTTTATCCTCTATGCATTTTAAGACCTAACCCAAAGTTCTTTAGATTCAGATTATACCTTAAACAACATCCATGTAGTTACCTAAATATCAAATCACTACAATTTAAGGATAAAATCAGCTATGAATTTTGACTAAAACTTTTCCTGTAGTATCACTATTCTTATTAAGTTATTATATAAAATCAGTCCAGACGGGTGAATCTCTAAAAAGTATAAACCAGAAAAGACAACATAAAAAATTACAGGAGAAAAAGTTGAGACAAAACTACTCCAACGGTCTACTCAATATAGCTTACATTTCGGAATTGACAACGTAAGTTTGAACTTACAATAAGGTGAGTAACAAAGCCATGACGTACCATTGTATGTTGTCAAAAGGAGTCTGAACTCCAAAGCACTTCACTCAAAAAAGGTTACAGGTAAAAGCTTCTTTCACAATTTGCTTGAAAATCTGTCAGCATAAAAGTTAATTATCACATCCACACAGTTGATCAAGCTGTAAGCCTTAAAGGTACAATTGCATAGTATAGAAGCATCATAGCAAACAAACTACAACACTTGCAGATTTTTTGTTCTGTTCTTTTCAAGAAGGAATAGTCTCTTCAACATCCAAACAGAAAGGTCAATCTCTCTAGAGATTTAAGAGTATAAGACATAAAGATAGTGTTAATTTTTAACTCGATGTCTAATAGAACAAATAGTAAGAATAAACTGAGCAGGAAAAGAAAGTAGAGAACGCAGATTTTGTTAGTGCAATTCAAAGAAATTCTCCTATGTATATGGGGCACACATTCAAGTGATACCCAATTCACTAAGCAATATAAGTGTACACGAGACTCGGTGATAATTTGTATGCAACAAGGACTCCCTCCTATTGCCACCAATCTTCCTCGTGCCTCAAGGATGTTAACGTGCTTCAATCCCCTCAAAGAATGATGTTGAATTATAAGCACAAGAGCTCTAAAGAATGCAAGTTAAACCTTCAAGGGATGTTTGAGACTTGGGGTGAATTTCTACCTTGGAGTTAATTCCCCTCAAGTCTAATAGCAATAAGATTAGTAATCCTTTTCTTCCTAGAATAGAAAAATCTTTCTTCAACTTCCCAGATTCCTTAGGAAATCAACAACCTTATCTCCAAGCATCCAAATTAATTACCAAGCTTCTAGGACTATTCTTGTACCAAACTCAATTTCCAAGAAACAATTAATATAATTCGAAATTACAAATACAAACTACTCATTGCCAAAAATATGCCAACACAACAAATGATAAAATCAATACACTAAACAATAGGTTCTCAAAATGGATAAGCTAGAATATGTCAATATGGTAGGCTCACGCAACCATGGCCTAGAACATTTTACGTCCGACAAGAGGCAATTGGTAATAGAAATTTATCAAAAACTATTTGCAACAGAGATCAGATTCCATCAAGTTCCTAAATCAAGAGCACACTAACTTAATATCCACATTACAACTCAAATGAGTACTTCAGACATAACTGGAGCAACTCGATTGCCACATTCAATAAGCCAGACATCCGAGCCTGACTAATCATTGTATGATTAATCCAAATGTGAAAACCCCCCTCCCACTGGGAATTGAGGGAGGTTATTTTGTGCATATTGCTAGGACTAATTATTTGTTTGGGGGCTTCTGCCATAAATGACCTAAGGAAACAAACAAGAAACAGCCTAACATTAAACCTAGTAATCGATAACTCTCTGAAAGTATACCTCCTTTACACTTTCTTCTAAGGTTCTAAGCAATCAATCATCCATTATGATAAATAGCATGATCGTAAATCACCGACATTAATTTCAAAAAAGAAGAAGGGTGAATTTTTTTTTTTTTTTTTATTTTCAAGCATATTTTCTCAACCACGGTAATCATAACGAGAACAGCATAATTCCTTGACGGATAACTGGAAATACAATTTCAAAGAAAATCTGGAAACTCATAGAAACACCGAAATGCTGTGGCAAGTTAGAGAAGGGAAGAGAGAAAAGTTAAAAGACGCACAATGTGAAGAGTGAGCTCATTCTGCGCGGAAAAAATGAGAACTCCCTGCCACCGGACTTTATCTGCTGAAGAGTTTAAGGTGTGAGCACTTCCATTTGCCTTAGCAAGATTCTAGGGAGGAGAGTTGGGAGGAACACTCCGGAAGTTGAAGAGCCAGTCGGAGCATGGGCAAATGGGCCTTCTCGCCTTGCTCGTCAAACCAGTGTTCTCTTAAATGGTTCTAATTGTTGGTAAGTCAACAATTTCGCTTTTCCCATTTCTTAATTAAAAATTCAAGTAAGGTGAAACTCTATATCCATAATGTGAATTTATTTGTTAGTAAATATACTATGAATATTTTTGTTTAATCTATTCCCATGTTTTGTGGAAAAAGGTTGTTTATTAAGTATAAGAGTATGGGGAGGTTTTTCAATAACAAACAAACTCTGCCATCATTATTGATGAATATTGTGTATTAGCTTAAGCTTGTATGTACCTATCTACTTATTCTAAAAACTATAATAACAAATTTTAATTTTACACACTAAAAACAGAATGAATAAACAATATACTAATGCGCAATAGTTGAGGTTAATAATATAACAATAAATAGAAGCAGTATAGTTGACCAATTTATTAATTCAACTTATGTAATAAAATTATCTATATTGGGCCAATAGCAAAGGGCATATATATAATGCAATTTAAATTTGTATGGGTTTCTTAGATTTGTTATTTAGGTCCTCGTCGTTGAGTATAAAACACTAGGAGCTATATATCTATATGTACGGGCTAAAGATAATTACTATAACTAAAACTATTTAAATTAAACTTCTATTTTTCCATAAATCATGAATGAATTTAATATAGCGAACTTTTAATTATCTGTAAGGGTATTATGGTTGGTTTCTTGACTCTTTTTCTATGCATTGATTCATTTTAGTATGTTTACGAACTACGACTTATTCTTTCTTTTAAGAGTCTCTCTTCAATTTTCTATAAAGATTCATACACAACCTCTTCGTATCATTAATTTTTTAGAGGCCTCCATTAATGGCTCCCACTTTATTAATTTTGTGGTTCTATACATCACACCTTCTTCCTATCACTGCTGAAATTCTGCTATTTCCGTCCAACGAAAAATTGGACGGAAAATGGGGGTTATTGGTCGGAAAACGGTTTCCGTCCAACATTCCGTCCAAAATGAGACCCCGAAAAAATGAACATCGCTAATTCCGTCCAATATCATATTTTGGTCGGAATTTACGTCCAACAGGTCAAAGTTGGACGGAAATTCCGGATGGTAACCCACCCATTTTTAGGATGGGAATTCCCGTCCAACTTCGACCCTTTGGACGGAAATACCGACCACATATTGGTCGGAAATTCCCCTAGTCCATTATATGAATTTCCATCCAACGTTGGTCGGAAATAGTGATCAATTGTTAGCAGGAAAATCTATATTTATATAAATTGTTTTTATTTATTTTGATCTGCTATAATTTTGTTTTATCGATTGTCAATACATTCTATATCATTTACAAAATAATATACACACTATCTAAATTCAAAATGAAAATATATTTAAATATTAAAATTATTTACAATAAAAAAATAGAATCATGTCCGATCTATAAATATTTAACCAATGCACTATTGCCATACACAAAAAAATAAAATCATAAACATAAAGTAATTAATCTTCATCAAGGAGCTTGTATTTCATCATTTAGTCCATCACCGTTTAGCTCCAATTTAATCTCAAAAATTCGTGCATTGTTCTTGAGCCAATCACCTTTTTCTCCCTCATCTACAAAAATTAAAAAAAAAAAAAAACAATAGAAACATATATTTAGATTACAAGTGCATCCCAACATAGACACTAAGGTGAAGCAATTTAGTCTAAAGCAAGAGTCACAACATGAGCAAAGTATGAGGGAACTATATCCATAAGAGGTAAGAAGAAACTGAAAACGAAGCAAACCTGTACATAACCAATTATAAAGTTTCTCCTAAACCAAAATCAGATAACACAAAGCTAAAGTTACTTGACTTGAGAAAACATGAAAACAGGAAAGTGGCAAACTATCACGGATTCACGGTATTCTTCAGCCTTTGTTAAACTCAGCCTTAGTTATATCTTTGCATGATGCATCATACATACAATTTATATAACGTTACTATTTCTCAAGCAACTCTTACATCAATGTTCAACTGATTGAAGAGAACAAAGATTAAAGTAATTTCTAATTACATTATTACTTGACAAGTTATTTATCTTTAGAGCATAATAGATACATTGTAAGACGAGGAAGGTACAAATAAGGTGGAAATTCTAAACATAGTAACTGCATAATAACTAATAAGATGCTTAGATATTTAGATATGAACCTGCTGTTGATTGGAAAATACTCATCCAAATCCTTTCCTTGCTCTGCACAACTACAAAATGTGACAGACATTACTATCTTAGACGAAGCAGGTGTAATAATGAATGGAAAATGCATTAGTTAGTTAATTCATCACCATAGGAAGATGGAGTAGATTTTGTTAGAAAACCAAGAGATTGAGCACAATAACTCTATAAAGAAAATTTTCACTAACAGATAAGAAATAAATGGTTTTTACTTCATCAACAAGGAGGGAAGAATAACAAGTTCACAGCTTCCTCTAATATCAATGTCTTGTTACTTACTTGTACCAGTTTAAACAAGCTGACACCAACCATAATTGTTCCAAGACCAAGCCCTTTCAATTAAGCTGGTAAATTCATCATGAAA
>VALG01016790.1:46738-64540 GCA_009835305.1 Ipomoea purpurea | reverse complement strand
AGAATTAGGAGTTCTGGAGCTAAGGACCTATCACATTTTGCCGCCGTCTCCGACGGGAACAACGGACAGGGGACGAATCCACATTACCCCTTTCCAGCGCAACCCCCTCCTGCTCCCGCAATTAATCCATAAACAACCTTATCATTAATATTTAAAAAAAAATAACAATACTAATCCAAATATAAATAAAGTATAATACCATTACAACACCAAAACACTCACCACCACACACACAGAACCCAACAATGCCCACAATCTATAACTAATAAATAACCTATTATATAAATCATAATGTGTGTGTGTGTGTGTGTGTGATGTGTGTGTGATGGTGTTTGTGTGTGGTGTGTGGATATGAGACGAAGACAAGCTCTCATATTAATTTAGAAGAATTGATGAGGAACAGAGTAAGTGGATTGTATATATGCCATTAGATCCCAGAATAAAACTGTCGCTGCTGCGAATGATAAACCGAATGTTAGTCGTGTGCCACCAGTTTTGATAATGTCGCCGTGGCTATGATTTGCAAAATAATATACTAGAACAGTCACTGGTTTTCGATAAACCTAAATGATATACATGATAATCTATTATTGTGAGAACATATTATGTATATAAGTTGTGTGCATGACACTAATTTAGTTAGTCGTACCCAATATATTTGTTCCTACACCAGATAACAACATCTCATAAAATCAAGAAACAAACAAATATATAAAATATAAACTGATCTGTCACTAACACTCATCGATACATAACCACTAAACCAATACCATAAACATATTATATTAATTTTTATACAACTTAAAAATCATTAGTTTTTAAAATTTACCAAAACTATACACTCCAAAAAATTTCAAAATCCTCCATGACTAAAGGACCCCTTTTAACCCCCACCGGCGATGGCGGAATTTCTACAACCAACCACGGGGACGGGAAACCTACATTTCAATTCTCACCGACTCAAGGGGAATCGGGGGACCCGGGAAGTATATCCCGCTCCCACCCCCAGCCCCCGCCACCCGCCCACCTCCCGCATCCTAAAATCTTGGCGAGCTAGGTATTTTCCTATGGCAATATAGAAACTCTTAAAATGTGGAATATGAATACAATATTATCTCTGCATCCATGGTTATGATGAACTAATTATCTTGATAATGTGTTCTGGATAGGCAAAAATGTAAGGCCCATCTACCAACAACACCCTTCATATTACCTCATATTAAATAAACATAGTTCCCTTCAGTGTATCTTGTATTGATGCTATACTATACAACACGTACAGGAGGTTTAGTTGCGGGCTCTGCATAGCAAAAAGTAAATACTTCATCATCACAAGACATGACTTGTCTATTTGCAGCCTTAACTCCACTCACATGTTACAGCATTATGCAATTTTTTGATAAAACCAAAAACATCTATGTAATAACACTAGGGCTAGCTAAAACGTGATGTTAGGGAGGTATGTTAAAGGACTACATAAATTTTTTATTCGGGAAATTGCGTATAAAGCAAGTTTAAGTATAAAAAAACTTTCATGCTCTTTTTTTGATTGGAGCCTTGCGTATGTCTGATAAGAACATACACCAACCAAAAATGGTTAAATGTTGTGTTTCTTGGGTCCGATCTTGATGTCTTGAGCTTTGTTAGGAATCAAAGATACTACATTGCGTAAGAATACCACTCCACTATCAGGCAGTAATATAAAGCTCAAGCACTATGTTTGTGCCCTGATACAAGTGTCTGATTAGGCATCAATATTATCGGACTGTTCGCGAGACTAAAGTTGCTTTGATGTATCAGCTGTCCCAAAAAGCTCATAGGTCCCCCCTTCAGATTACAAATATATATGTGGCTTACAAATTAATAATGTGTGCAAAATTACCCATCATTCCACATGCTTCAGTAACTAAAGCATGATGGACGAATTAATAATCTTCTTGTATAGAACCAGAGATTGCAGTGGAGACTACCCAATACACACTCCCTTCCTTTTCAACAAAGAATTTCAATTTGTTGAATATATATCACTCACCAGCTAAATATATCTGGTTCCTATGATTTTAGTTTCTATAGAGACAAATGGAACATACATGCATCAATATATGTTAAACAAAAAATACCATTGTGTAAAGGAATGGCAATTTCAACCTGCCCCCAACGGAAAATCGATCCAAAAAACTCACACCCCGCCCAGATGGGTACGCCGTTCGGGGAATTTTTCAGGATACAGGCGCGGGGATGGAGAGAGAAATTATCCCCCACAATCCCCAAGCTCGCGGGATGTTGAGGGACGGGTCATTAACACCTTTGGGGAGAGCATTCCCGCCGACCCGGCCCACACCACAATTCCCCAATCCCGCAACCTCACCACACCAGGATCCCCACCCGTCCGAGATATCCAAACCCCCACCCCTCCCCATATAAAAATCACAAACTTAAACACTCAAAATAAAGAAAAAATCAACTAATATAAACCTTAAACCACAATAACGACACATACAAAATCAAACTAAATCAACAAACATAAATCATGAAAAAGCACAAAATAACATATAACCAAACAATCTATAAAAAAATAATATAATAACAACTATATAGAAAACACTCAACACCAATATAAAAATCTAATAAAAACACATTAATAAACAATTCAAACCACCAAAAAAATATACCTCTCACCATCTCTGCTCATATTCCTTTTGCCGAATCCTGTTAGAGAACTTTACCAAAATATAATAATATTTACAAAAACAGATTAACTAAATTGTTTTTTTATTTAAAAACACTTTAACAAACCAGAACTATGTAATGTAAAAATTATCACTACGTTGAATCCTTATATATTAAGATGTAAATACATACATATTGAGTTATTTATAATAAAGTTTTAGTTTACCTTATCAACTATGAAGTACTATGATTATGAAGTTGTGAGGATTGAAACAAATATACAAAGATCTTAATCAAAAGTATAAAAAAACGGAGCGGGGATAATACACCAAACAGTCCACCTCGAAAAATCCCCGCGCGACGGCGAGATATGGCGGACAAATATACATCGATCCCCGCAGGGGAACACAGGAGGAAAATGGAGGACGGGAAAATGGGGAAACTATTTCATCCGGGAAAACAAGGGAGCGGGGACTACTTCCCCGCCCTCGCCTCGGCCATCTAACCATGTGCTTGAGGAGAGATATTATGACATCAAATGTATAAATTATGAGCTCTAGAAAAATAAAATCTTAACATACTTCTCGTAATCACTCAAATATCAACATCAACTTAATCACTACACGATTTGATACGTTCTCACTCTCCAACAAATACTCTTTCTTTTTTGTTTATATTTCTTATCGATTTCATTCCTTCCCCATGTACACAAAATAATTTCATCTAGACATACTTTACAAAATCTATTTATAGAATCAAACTAAACAACATCTTCTTTAATTTGTCTTACCTTTTCATTATGACCAGCATCCCCAAATAATAAACACATAGTTAATTAGGCATGCCAAAATAGGAGAGATGAGAGAGGAAAGAAAAACAAAGGTGAGAAAATACACAAACACGAAACTAAAAAAGAAAAAAAATTAAAAAATTAAAAATATGCGACCAGCCTGGCGCGTGCATCTCAGCGCCAGGGACTGCACGATGAGATAAATGGTGGCCACTGATTTGGTGGGTCCTACAAAAATATGGAAAAAAAAAAAAAAAAAAAAAACTTGTTATTTGCGGAGAACTTCTTCGCCTTCTCTTTCTTTCCTTCTCCTTCGGTGGCTAATAATTACCCTCAAAATACCGTGTAAAGCTTACTTTACCTATGGAGATCCCTTATAATATTCTTATACTATTTATTAAAATTTTATCTTTATATGCTAAATATTAAATAGTACCTATTAAGATGTAGTTTTTAAACAATATATAATAATTTTGTCTAAAAACTAATATTCACACTCAAATACTATGAAAAAAATTCATCATGAATTTAAAATAAGGAACAAATGGCACCTGTTATCCCCCAGGCTTAATTAAATAACACCCTATAGCATTTTTCACTCCCATCAGTTATTATTAAGTGGCTATTTTCCCACAATGAAAATGATTAAAAAGAAACACCCCAAAATATAAATTACCCCTTAAAATAATAATTTTAATTCTAATTTTACTTCTACCAACCCAGATTAATATGAAATGACCATATATCGGTTCAAATCGAACAGAACTACTATAAGACAACTATAAGCACTACACACGTAAAAAATTTATCCAATTACAATTAGAATTGAAACTTGATATTTCTAATACTTTTATTAAAAAATACGAACCGAAAACCGGTCAGTTCCCACTGTTCATTTGAACTGAAAAAATAAAAAGATAAAATAACAATAATTGTAATGAATATTGCGACTATTTTTAAAAAATAAATCAAATTAAAAATAAAAAATGTTAAAAATAAAGAAGAATTCAAAAAGTCGCGGTCGGATCTGAAAACCGACTATGATCAAAAGGTTCAGAAAAACCCAATCTTATTCTGGATACCAATATAATATTAAAATAAAAATGAAAATTCCTAAAATACCGAACCTTTCAATGCTCGATGTAAATGACTTATAGTGTCGGTTCGAACTACGGGTATCCTATCGTAAATAACAATAATTTGTAGAGAAAAGAAATAAAAATCTAAAAACTAGTTTATCACTGTCCACAGGATACAATGAAATGAATTCAAACTATTGAACACAAAAAACTTAACATACTAGGCGAAAAAAATTGTCAACTAATTTAGAAAAACTTGAAGGGGCACTAAAGCCTACATAAATAACTCAAGAGAGAAACAAAGAGCATATACCAGCTACCTATAACTCAGGGGAACAAAACGTGTCACCCTTCTCCTTAAAAAAATAATTTTAGCAATATTCGTTAATATCAATAACAACTACACGAACCCCATAAAAACAAATATGCGAGAAAAACCGCACATAACCCAAACACGATACCTATACTGTCAAAACGCCTAAACTTATTTTTATATCTCAAATAAACATAAATCAGCAAGAAATTGGAGCGGGGAGGTATATTTCACTAGCCATGAATCGCTAATCATCAAAAATCAATTACCCAGGAACAGAAAAGTCTAAGCACTAGGACAGCAGCCTAAGTTAGGATCTAATCCCGAGATCAACGACGCGTCTTTTTTATGAGTCTATCCGTTGCACCAAAAATTAAGTATAAGGGTAGCCATTCGCATATATGACGGTGATCAAACCCAGCTTCCATGTAACCAACACTACCAATCCGAGGTTTAGAGAGTTTTTTGAATCGAAATGGAATGTAGTTTTTGTAATACCCCGCGCTAGATAGGAGTGGTCCTAAAATAGAATACAAACAATTTACCCACATTTAGCAATATGCAGATATAAATTATTATAGAGCGATAGTAATGATCACTCTCTACGAAGATTTACATGATTTGGATATGTCAGTTTTCGACACACATAACAAAAAATTTGTAGTATTCAACCATAAACAACCCTCTCATACATGCTAAAGATATCAAATGTAATCAGACTCAATAACAAAGATTCTATAATGATGCACCATCAACAATTTTTGTTTCTTATGTTCAATTTATGATCATATTAGCAATATTTATGACCACTGTAGTATCAAATAGTTACATAAGGCCAAATAGTATTAAAGAAAAATACTCGATTCGATTATAGTTTTATAGTTAGATACACCTTAGAGAGTGATAAAAATATAAAAAAATAACATAGTATAACACACAATGTACAGAATATCGCATTACGATTAAAATGGTTAGTTATATTACATTCGATAGTTAAATAAGCCAATATCACAAATCATCAGATTGTTTTCAAAGCCACTAATAATTTTTTATTTTCAAAAAATATACTGAACAAAAAGTATACTCTGAACATTTTTTTTGAAAGTATATAGACATTGTATCTTGTTAGTGTAAAGGCTATAAATCTTTATATCCCAAACAAATTTATTAATATAAATTCTTACTATCACAATCATAAACATGAGAACAGAATCAATTACCAACTATGAATGTAAGATTATCGATAAATAAAACTCACATTTACTTCCCATTAGTTAATAATACAAAAGTATTTAAACTACAAATAAACACTATATCTCACTTTCCTTACTAACAGAAGTACACATATTTACACTTACCTTTTTAAGCGATCTTTTGATACGATTTTTATCACAAATAAGCACATTCAACAATATATGTCCAAATAATCATCCAACCTTCAAACTACACTATCGATATCATGAATCTTGACAACATCCTATCCCCATTACATATTATATCTTATTGGAGATAAGGCATGTGTATAATACCAAAAAATCTATCGACATAGCTTAAGAAAACCATTATGAAGAACGCTTATTGATATAAAGACGACTTATTTCTCTAATAAATTTTGTAAATATCTTTTAAGCCATGCTACTCAAATATTTCAATTCCCAATAGTAAAGCATTCCAACCTAATAACATCTTCAAGGACTTAAATATCCTGAGAGGTAAGAAAATACAATATAACATTCTTTATATGTAAGATGCACTGAAATACAGCACAAAAAAGTTGTCTCAACCTCACAATTAAAAAGATATAACTTAAAAGTCGAAAATGTTACCTAGTATACACTTGTATACAACTATGGGATAAAAAATGTTTTTTTTTAACTCCAAAAAATTAACATCAAATCATTCCTTATTGTGATTTGTATGTTAAATTGACAAATTACTTCTATTAAAATACATTCTAATTATTAAGTATTTAATTATAATCATGATCCTGTTTTGATTTGGCATATTTGAAATCAATAACCACCATTATGTGAGGTTTTTTTATTTTTTATTTTATTTTTACATCTGACGGAGGGATACCCCAAATATGTGAGGTAAATTTTAGTTGAACATGAGATGCAATACAATTTAAATGGATTGGGGATACTGTTTGAGTGTTTTGTTTATACTTAGGTGATTCAAATTTTTTTCGGACTAATCCCAAACTCGCAGGACTCCTTCCTTAGAATCACTGCAGAGGTAAATTGTGAATCACGCAATTAATTCATTAGTCAAATCCTTTCATTCAAACCCCTATATTATTATGTTCAGCTGTGATATCAAGTCATGCGACGAATCACTCGACTAATTTGGAAGACAAAAGATGGTTCTCTTAACTCTGATTCTTAGAGCATCTACATCATAGGAGAAATGGAGGATAATTCACTACTTTTGAGGTCAAAACGTCGAGAGAGAGAGAATCAAGAAAGAAAAGAGGTGGGGAGCATCTGCAAATGTTGTGATATTACTCTGTCCAAGAAAAATGAATTAATGAAGAAAAAGAAAAGCTAATAGAGAAAATGAATTACTCTAAACATATTTATTTTTATATATATTTTTACTCTCCTTTCACATTATTCTCTTTTCTAATCACTTTATATTCTTCATACTAATATTTCTACTTGAGAAGGATGCTCTAATTTACTATGAACTTTAATTGTGGGTAATTATGATTTGTGATGTGCCATCCCGAGGACGGCGCGTGAGTGAAAAGCATATAGAGTTGGTGCTCTAGTTGAGGTGGGGCCAATAGGTTGTGGCAATTTGGTAATTAGTTTGAGTATAAGGGTTCAATTATTGATCTAACAAATTCCACGAGGCAAATAGTATTTTACTATTTTTATCACCTTCACCCAACCATGGCTTGCCTGCAACAACGTAGACAAAGAAAGAAAGAGACAGTAGATGAGCTCCGTTATAGCGCCGTCTATTGTATTCCTACGTCCATTAAAATTATCATGTATCCCCATTAGGAGTTCTCTTTTTTTTTTTTTCAGACTTAAAAAACTTGAATATGATTTTCTGACAAATGGGAAGAGAGATTTTTTCATGATTTTATTAGTGTAAGTAAAGGTTTTATGTCGGGCTTATAAAAAATAATTAAAACCTGAATAAGTTTTGTAGGTGTATCGCGCCTAATGTGCACGTGAAAGATCTATTATTTTTTTGAATGCTACTGACTCTATTACAATGTTGTATCTGTTCAAAACTACTTCTACTTTATCAATTTATTAAGCATAAAGAGCCAATAACTCTTCCACTAAGGCTTGAACTCAGAACCTCCCATATAGAAGTTCAACCGAAATGTTATCTGAGTACAAAGTGATTAACGACCTATTATTTTTTTAATTTTACTTTTTCTTGTCAGTTGACCGTCACGTTTTTTTTTTTTAATTTATTTTTCCTTTCCCCTCTCTCTTCTCTTTCCTATTTGGCATAATAAAAACCCCCAAAACCAACATATTGGTTTTGCTCTTACCTTGAATTACGATGTTTTGTATATAAAAGAAAATGATAAATATTTTAAGTGCAACTTTTGTCTGACATGTCCTAGTGTAGTATAATATGGATTATTACTTAATTATGAAAAATATTAATTTGGCTTGTAGATCAATTTGTCTTATATTTTTTTTGTGTGTGTCAATTTTACCTATATATATTTCCAAAATTCAATTAATACAAACACTTTATTCAAATATATTTGTATATGTAATTATTTCATATCGGTTCAACTCACCACCAAAAATATATATAAAATTGTAGTGCTTATTACACTTATATGTGAGTTCAATCTATTACACTTTTACATGTAAATTGAATGTTTTATTTTTATAGATTTTTTTTGGTGTACTCGGAGTTTCTATTGTCGGACATAGTGATTAATCTCCGCATTGAATTGTAGGCACTCTAATGGATTTGACATTTAATTTGAATGAATATATTAAAAGAAAACATAATTTATTTAAATGGATTGTAATATTGGTAACAAAACTATCAATTGACAAAAGTATTAAACTATAAGTCGAAGTTGACCAAAAAATAAGACAGGAGTAAAATTGTTATGCCTAATGATAATATGCGGGCTAATTTGATATTTTACTCAATTAATTATCAACTATTTATTTTATTTTTAAATTTGATAATTAACCAATCACGAAGTGCCACTCATGATAGGAACCTATTGATTTAGTATACTCAGTACCATTCTCAAATAGTAATTGCGGTTTTCTGTCACTAAAAAGAAGATATTTTACAATCGTTACTATCATATTCTAATCAGGGTTCATCTTGCAGATAATTTCTTGTACATATTTTTAATTACTATCGTTTTCATTTTCATATACCTATAAGTCAAAATTTACTACAATACACTTAAAAATAAACGTAATTATAAACTTATTAAAAATAAACTACAGTATTCTCAAAATGAACATGATATCTTTATATTGCAGATAAACTTCATTGATCGCAAATATTATTTTCCTAGCTTTAAAGGTGTTTAATGGTGGTTTTTAAGCATTAAGCATGTTTATTGCTTACCAATGTCTAAAGCTTTTTAGTTGAGCATCATATCTTTAGACCGCGTTTAATGCACCACTCTATTTAGCATTAGGATTAGCCCTATTATATAAATAAATGTAACATTTCATCAAAATCATTTTAATTAGATTAGCCCATGTCCCTTTGCCGAGATGTTAACGCTTCGCTATCGCGCTTCACCGTATCAGGAGGTTCGCGATCAGCATAGCCGCCAAGTAACTAAGGACACTGTCCTTTTATTTAGTTAATCCAACCAATGGTTAGGTGTGGCTTTCATACCAAGGCTTTGTTTACAACCTAGCTGAAAAGTAGGCTGAAAGTTGGAAAAGCTATTTAAGTTCGGAGCTGAAAACTGAAGAGGTTGTTATGATTGTTACAGGTTTGGAAATTAGCTTTTGATAAGCTGATAAATGTTTAAAAGACTAAAAATGACATTTTTGTAAAATTTAACTTTTCTTAAAAAAATTACATTGAAATTAAAAACTATTTAGTATAATCCATGATCTAGATCTAATAATGAAAGTAGCCTATTGTTCATAAATTCTCATATAATAATAATAATAATAATAATAATAATATAATATAATAATAATAATAAAATAATAATAATATAATAATATTTGCGGTGAAAGTTGCGGGATGAAAAGAAAAGTTTTAATTGGAAGGATAAATTATGTCATTTCTTTAAATATAATAAGGATAAAGAGGAACATTTGTCTTAAAAAAATTAATTAACATTTTTAAATAAAACTATAGTATAATCATGAATCTATGATTATAATTTTTTTTTCCATCTTATCCTTTTATTCTACAGGGTTAAAGTCCACGGGTGAGGTAACGACACCGTTAAAAAGACGAATAAGATGATTTTGCGGATAATACGTTGACATGGGTGAATTTTGTTAACGAACGTTTGCATATGTTCTTGTTATTTTTGTGGGAAATTAGGATACGGATAAATTTTATTTGATGACTCGTGTGTCGTGGCCCTGAAACCTGAGTTGTATCCGTTATAAGCAAGTTTGAAGCGGGTGTAACTCACCGGCGAAGCGGTAGGGAAAATTGGTTGCAGAAAGGGGAGCAGAGGCATCGTGAGTTAGGGCTTGATGGTGGGGCTGTTCGGGTTTCATGCATGCATGCAAACCGTACGGGGGGTGTTTAGCTACGCGGAGGAGGGCGCCGTGTTGTGCCGGGGGTGGGGGATGTTTTGGCTAGTTGGGCAGGCCGGCCACGATGGCTTATAAGGGAGGTTCTCGGGGGAGGGGGAAAGGGTGTACGGGTGGATCCGAAAAGGAGAAGGGGTGAGGAGATGGAGGTTACAGGTGGTGTGGTGGTGGAAGAGGGGGTGATGTTGGTTGATTCTGATTCTTCTGTTTTGGCGGGACCTGTTGATCAAGCCCGCCCTTCCCAATGAGTATTCTGAGTTGGAACTGCCGTGGCTTGGGCAATTCACGGACAGTTCGAGAGATTGTGGACCTGGTGTCCAAAAGAAAGCCGGATTTTGTGTTCTTGATGGAGACGATGGTGGATAGGAGTCATGTTGAGAGGCTCCGTGTGAGGATTGGTTTTGAGGGTGGTTTTGGAGTGGATAGTCAGAGACAGAAGGGTGGTATGGGGTTCTTATGGGCAAAGAATAATAGTGCTCGTTTGCTCAAGTATTCACAAAATCATATTGATCTAGTGGTGTCTTTACCGAATCGTCATCATTGGAGGCTCACTTGCTATTATGGTTTTGCTCAAAGCACGAGGAGAAGGGAGTCGTGGGATTTTTTGCGATCACTTAAGGATGCATCTGATCTTCCTTGGGTGGAAATAGGGGACTTCAACGATCTTCTTTATTAATCTGAGAAGAGGGGTAGACGGCCACATCCAACTGGTTTATTGGAGGGTTTTGGGGAGGCCCTTGTTGATTGTGGTTTGACGACTATTCCCATGATCGGGTACCCTTTCACCTGGGAACGGAGTAAGGGGACACCGAATTGGGTAGAGGAACGGTTGGATAAGGCGGTGGGGGATGCAGCTTGGTTGGAAATTCATAATAGAGCCAGGCTATATAATATTCAGACACTGATGTCGGATCATACGGCCATTTTTCTGGATATTTATGGCTCAGCTACAACAAGGAGGTCGCGTAGTTTTCGTTTTGAAAATGCGTGGCTGGAGGATGAGGGTTGTAGGGGGGTGGTGGAGAATCAATGGTTGAGCACACAGGGTATGGGGTTGCAGGAGAGGTTGTGGACGTGTGGTCAGGGTTTGAAGAAATGGGGAGGAGACCACTTTCATAAATTTGGTTCCAGGATTGATACTATAAGGCGAGATATGAATGCTTTGAGAGGTCGTATGGACCCCAGATTCTTTGGGGCAGTTTAGACAGCTGGATGGTCAGTTATGTTCCATCTTGTCGCAGGAGGAGACTTTCTGGAAACAAAGGGCCAAACAGCACTGGCTGCAGGGTGCTGATCGAAATACAAAGTTCTTCCATCAATATGCCACGCACCGGAAGATGAAGAATTTTGTTATGAAGCTCAAGGATGAGAATGAGACATGGAAGGAGGGGATGACCTTGTTTCGCTGGTCACAAATTATTATTCACAGATATTTCAGTCCAGTGGTGGGGCCGGTGTGTATCACGTGGATACCCTCACACCACGTGTCACACGAGAGCAAAATGATGATCTTTTTCGTCCGTTTGAGCCTGGGGAGGTGAAGCACGCCTTGTTTTCCATGGGAAAGGATAAATCGTCAGGACCTGATGACATGAACCCGGGCTTCTACCAGGCGTTTTGGGATCTCGTTGGTAAGGATGTTACTAATTTTGTGCTTAATTGTTTATCTAAATCATCCTTTCCCCTACAATTGAATGATGCGAATATTGTTTTAATTCCTAAGAAGGCAGCCCCTGAGTTTGTTGCGGACCTCAGGCCTATTACTTTGTGTAATGTGGTATATAAAGTAATGGCCAAGATGATTGCTAATCGTATGAAACCGCTGCTTGATAATATTATTTCGGAGTCATAGAACGCCTTTTTGCCAGGCAGGCTTATCTCGGACAATATTCTTATTGCGTCTGAGGTTGGCCATTATCTACGAAGAAAACAGCTAGGGCAGGTAGGGTGGGCAGCACTCAAATTGGATATGGTCAAAGCCTATGACCGGATGGAGTGGTCTTTTGTGGAGCGTATGTTGTTGGGGCTGGGGTTTGATGACAAATGGGTCAGACTAATTATACTCTGTATACGGACAGTCAGGTACAGGGTGCTGGTGAATGGGAAGCCAAGTGAGGAAATAATCCCGTCTAGGGGTTTAAGGCAGGGGGATCCACTCTCTCCGTATCTTTTTATTATATGTGCAGAAGGCTTGTCTCTGTTGTTGCAGGATGCTCAGGCAAAAGGACGAATACATGGTTGCAAGGTGGCTCGTGGAGCACCACCCATTTCGCATATTTTCTTTGCGGATGACAACCGGCTTTTCTTTAAGGCAAACATGCAGGAAACTATGAAGGTGAAATATTGTTTAGAGATTTATGAATAGTTTTCAGGGCAATCGGTTAATTTTCATAAATCCAATATTTCCTTTAGCCGTAATACCAGTTTGGGGGACAGGAACGCCATTGCTATTGGGTTAGGAGTTGAGCAAGCTGAGGATTTTGGGAAGTACCTGGGTCTCCCCTAAGTTATTAGTAGAAACAGAAAAGTGGTTTTTTCATATGTTGAGCAAAAATTGAAACAGAGGTTTGGTTCCTGGAATAAGAGGCTGCTATCTATGCCAGGTAAAGAGGTGTTACTGAAAAGTCTTGCGCAAGCAATGCCCACTTACACTATGAGTATCTACCTATTGCCTATGACTTTATGTGTCTCACTGGAAATACTGATGAATAGATACTGGTGGGTAAAAGCAATGTGGTAGATGTCATTCACTGGATGGCCTGGGACAAGATGTGTGTACCCAAGAAGCATGGTGGCATGGGTTTTAAGAGGCTGCATGAATTTATCTTGGCTCTTCTAGGAAAGCAAGGGTGGAGAATGTTGACTTGCCCGGAGTCCTTAGTGGCCAGGATCTTTAAAGCAAGGTATTTCCCTAATATACTACTTTTTATGAGGCCACGCTTGGTGGTAATCCAAGTTATGTTTGGAGAAGTATAATGGCCAGCCAGGATCTTGTTCGTAGTGGTTGCAAGCGGAGAATTGGCAATGGAAGAATGACTAAAGTTTGGGACCACCCCTGGTTGCCTGACTCCCAAGACCCGTTGTTCATTCAGATCAGATTGCGCAACACTCTGATTTGATGGTGGCAGATTTGATAAATTATGACCATGGAAATTGGAATCAGGATTTAATATCACAATATTTATTCCTAGAGATGTTGGTTTGATTTTACAGACCCCGGTGTGTGTGGACTTTAAAGATGATTGGTTCTGAATGGGTGATATTAGGGGGATCTATACGGTCAAAAACAGTTATAGGCGGCTTGGTGAAATTTATGCCCATGTGATGCAATATGGAATAACATTTGGAAATTACAGGTTCCCCCTAAATGGAGAATATTCCTATGGAGAGCTATCACAAATGTTTTGCCAACAATTACTAACCTGGTTAAAAGAAGAGTGGAGATCCCAAATGTTTGTCCTGTTTGTGGTGTGCTTGAAGAGGATGTTATGCACATTTTATGCAATTGTGTTTATGCTAGACGTGTGTGGAATATTTCACAACTCCAAATCCCTAACTTTGGTGATCATGATTTTATGCAGTGGATGGAGCTTTGGTTGGGAAACTCAGCAACATCTGCTGGTTTTCTAAAAGATCAGATTTGTGGAATACTCTACCAGATATGGAGGGCGCGGAACATGGAGGTTTGGGATCTCGCATTGCCATCCCCGTTGCATCTTTGTGTCTCGTTACAACGCACCTGGGCCGCCTGGACCTTAAATACTACTCACGGCCGTGCTGCTGCTTTGCCACCATCACCGCCCGCCATGCAGCTAGACACGCTCCATCAGGTCGCCGCATCACTGCCTCATGATACAGTATTATGCAGCACGGACGCCGGTTTTTATGGCTCCCAACACGCCCCGACTTTTGGTTTCTACGTGCGTAGCCCGAAAGGCGTTTTTGTAGCAGCGGTAAATGGCCCCCTCTCTTGCCCGTATGATCCTCTCTTAGCCGAAGCAATGGCGATACGTGATGCTCTTTCATGGCTACAGGATCACAATTATCACAACATTGTTATTTTGTCGGACTGCTCGGTTCTCGTCGATAGCTTTCGGGATGTCAATTCTTATCGTTCGTATCGTGGCATTATTTTAGA
Source organism: Ipomoea purpurea (assembly GCA_009835305.1). Lineage (NCBI taxonomy): Eukaryota > Viridiplantae > Streptophyta > Magnoliopsida > Solanales > Convolvulaceae > Ipomoea > Ipomoea purpurea. The sequence goes on along the minus strand of VALG01016790.1, from coordinate 49,806 downwards.
CTCCTGTTTACGTTTATTTAATTCGTTTTCATCTTATTCCATCAAGTTTGTACGCAGAGGCACCAACTTTGGTTGCTCATGCCTTAGCTAAACATGTAGGAGCGGTTCATGCACGCTAGTCTGGAGGGAGTCCCTCCCTTCTTTTATTCCTTCTGAGTTAAGTTAATGCAATATATTAAGTTTTTGGTTTTCGAAAAAAAAGGATTTTTTTGTGAAAATTTTATTTATAAGGTTCTTGCTGATTTATTTTAATGATATCTTGGTAAAAAAAAAAAAAACATTTATACAGATAAACTAGAGTTAATTTCTAAATGGTTCATTGACTATTAATATTTTTTAAAAAAAGTTTGTATTCTTGACTTTTGAATGTGATTTGATTTTCAAACTATATAGATTTTGTTCAATATTAGGTCTTTCATTAAGAAATATGGTTGGGAGGTATAAAAAGTAATGAGCAAAAGTGTAAAATATAGCATGTTACACATTTCTTCAAGTGGTTTCTAATAAATATATCTTACTTGGTTGGGGTTATATTTGGAAGTGATTTTGTATTAGTATTTCAACATCTCCTAGGGTTTAATAAGATGGTTAAGCAAAATTGCGCCAATGATGAACTTATACAAAAAGCAATAATGGAGAACAAAGACATGAAAATATAGATTTTACACTTTTGCCCTCATAGTTGATATCTCCTAAAACATTTTTCATCCACTTTCAAGTTATACCGATTGCAAGGCACCAATGATTGACATTTTAGAATTTTATTTAAATATATTCAATGTTTTAAAATTTAGTAATTTAATACCATTTTAAAAAAAAGTTTATAACAATTACATCTAATTAGACAATTCAACTAAACCACAATTTGACATAACCATGCTAATTTTGCTATTAAATGAAATAAAAGTTGACGGGATAATTGGATAAAGTGCCAGATTCGACCCGAAGAGCCGAAGATTATGCATAACGGTCGCCTAGGCACCATAATACTTATTACAAAGCACCGCCTCGTTAAAGGAGCAACATTTATGAAGGGGTCAGACACTCAATGAGAAGAACGTCGTAATTAATATAGACTCCTTTATATCGAACAGGAGAGAAGACGTTGTACCTATTAATATAAATACTAGGCCCCTATGACAAGTAGGGGACACACTCTGAACCTTGTACTTAGAACCACAACCATACAATCTTACTCATTGCTTACTACTCAATGTACTCATAATTACTTTTCGGTAACATTATTACTGTCATTTGGTGCTTTTATTGAGAGTCTGAGATCAACTCTTAAATAGACTATCACATATGTCATTCTCTCTTCTCAACGAGTTTTGAACAATGTCACAATCTAGATCAGGCAACTCTCATGGTTCCCGCAATGTGAATCTCAATGACTAGCGACACGAGCGATCGACAAACTTATATAATCTCCGCGCCAATTAACCAATGTAGATGGGCTCATGCGAGCTGCGACTTATTCCATAGCATATATATTACTCAAGGACTTCAACCATTTGAAGAATTTAGTTTTGGTTGCTTTTGAGTTTTGAGGTTAACCAATTTGGTTTTGCTTAGTAACAAAAACCACAAGTAGCCGCCATTGTTAGTATAGGTGTTGGCCGGTTTTTTTAATTTTGGACCCAATTCTTATAAATAGATGATACCCTACTAAAAGTACAACTGCAATCTTTAAAATTAATATTGTAAAATATATGACTATCTTTTTAGTTACATATAATAGTTTTGCCATGTTCAATTAATTAGGTCTATTAATTATTATGAGAGAGAAGTGATTTGGGAAAAAAACTAATGAGTTTTAGGATTATTTGTAATTTTTTTTTTCTTAAGTAGTAGCTATGCTATGTCAAAAATAAATATCGGGCCCCTAAATTTTTTTTTTTATTACAAAAGAATGGGATACCCATATATACAATCTACGCCCTACACTGAGGCTCGAACCCTAGACATCCCACATAAAGGGGCAACCAGATACCAATGGATCACAAGCCACTTGGTGGGGCCCCTAAAAATTAAGGTCATGTGTTGTTGCCCATCTTGCACGCCATAAAATCCAGCCATGTAGGTGTAGCATTTGACATGCAGAATTTCATCATTATATCTCCATGTTTAGCAACTTAACTAGTCACATTAACCACTAAGCATTGCTAGCTATATCTTTCACCATGTCACATTGTCACCTTATCATAACAACTTGTACGAAATTGTCCCCTCTTTCACTATAAATATAGTCTATAAGCCTTTAAAGTGATGACTTCTCACTTTATAAGATAACTATGAACATGTTGCCTCCTGAAATATCTATATCTCCTTATAAGACTATAAACTCAAAGTTTCATTGTTTTTGAGATAGTTATAGTATTATATTCATTTCTATAACCGAATATATATATATATATATAATATATTCAGATATATATATACATATACTGATATATATATATATAATATATATATATATATCTGATAGCGTATATGAGAAACTTAATAAAGTTCTACCTTGTATTATATATATCAATAGTATATAGTATTTAATATATTATAACTATTTCAATAATATCAAATTTTTGGGTGATTTTAATCCAAACAAAAAATGTATGTTTTGAATTTTCATATAATTATTGTGCATGTCGTCCACCCCATATTTATTTCATCATCTTTATTTACTCAGATGTTGACCAAATCAATATACGCTAACACAATTCAAGTGAAACGTAACATAGCCTTTGTCCAAAATTTTCAATAGTTTAAGTTAAAAATGATGACAAAACCAACAAATATTATGTAATATAGAATATAATATTTCTATTGTGGTTAACAACTAACTACCGATAAATTAAACATATAAAAGTTGACCGTTTGGTGATGTTTTTATTATTTTTTATTTTTGGCTCAAAAAGAACGTTTATGCTTACTTGCATGTATATCTAATATGTCAAAAATAAATATTAGACAACACGTTTGGTTCATAGAATGAATTTGGATGGAATATGAATTTGTAATTGTATTCTATTATTTGGAAGGAATATAATAGACTTTAGGAATTGTAT
>VALG01016790.1:0-46659 GCA_009835305.1 Ipomoea purpurea | reverse complement strand
AGAAATAATTATAGAGTTAGACATTTGTCACATTATCGAAGATTATAAGTAGCCAGAGAATTGGGTCGCTGGAGTTAAAAGAGTTGTTATCGACCTAAAGGCGGTAAGGAAATCTTGCTTGAAAAGTGTGGCTTAAGCATATGCCTACCTTTTCGATGAGATTTTCATTATTTACCTATTTTCGTGTTGCATGGCTATTCAATCGAACAAATGAAGATAATAACGTAGATGTAATTATAATGGTGGGATGAGAACATTGACTAGACCCCTGCGGAGTATTTACATATTTATGGATAGTGCATGAGACAAGTTTTATGTGTCCCCAAAGAAATATGGATAGGACTTAGTAGTGAATTTTTATAAGGACCTTAAGGGCAGGGACGGAGCCCTAGGATATAGTTGACGCGGGGTGGCCCGATAATATAGATTGATTATTTAATTTACAGATTAAATATTCTAAATTCATAGAGTATGAATCTTATCCTAATAATAACACAAATGCTTATAATAATGATGTAATAGTTGTGTGCCATGTTTTAATAAAACAACCCATTAATAATATATAATCATATGAGCATTAAAGATAACTCATCAAATCATATTTATAAGATACGTACACTTACTTGTGCAATCAAGAAAACCTATGCGTACTAACGTAATAATGAATCTATACCTATCTAAATTAATATTGGTTTTTCATTTAAACATTTCAATGTAGTCACTCAACAAGCACCGGGACAAACACTAAAGTGCTAAAGTAAAGTTTATGAATCTATTGTCCATACACCTTAGTTGCGAAGTCATTGCGTACAAAAAGATTCTATTTTTAAGTTTAGTATATTAAAATTCTGTAAGAATATGAGTACGTGAGAATGAGAGTTTACTGAATATACAATCTGATCGATAAGAAGATAGAATGTCACCAAAAATTAATTTCTACCTATCTTCACCTAAACAACATACCCAAACAATGCATCTATATCAGATTAAATTTATATGAATGATATATGACTAGTATATCCTAACAACGCTACGGAGAGAAATTGAATGAAGGGGATGTGATGGGCAACAAAGTTCTCTTATAAGTTGACTGCCAGGTGTATCCCTTCTGAGACAGTATTCTTACAATTATTATATTGTCCATGAATTTTTATCGTCGATGTATGAATCTTCATGAGTAATATTCTTTCGTTTAAAAAATATCAATTTTTGTGTCTTTTCAATATTAAACTGTTCGGGATTCGAATCGTTATCAATGTTCACATTTTTTTTTTTTTTAAAACAAATAAAAATTAAATCTAATTTTTCCGTCCACAACAATTTCAAATATTCACCCACCAAATTTACTCCATGATGTGTTTGCCACCTCTATATATAAATAAAGTAAATTTAATACAGCATAATTATTTGGTAAGTATTCAAATTAAAATATTTTACCCACTAAAACATTTGTAAAGTTAGTCATAGAATATATTATGTAATTATATTATTATATATTATATATATTATTTATTATAGTATATATTAATATTAATTATTATTATTCATTATTATTATATTAATTATTTCATATAGATACATAAATTATAAATATTGAACTAAACAATAATTAACAGAATATAGCATACAAGACATAATTTCCAATCTATCAAATCTGATATTCAAATTCAAGAATATTAAATTTAGTGCATAAAATATCTTAATATCTTAATCGTCACGTTCAGAGTGCGCGTTTACCGCCCAGTGCGCGAAAGCGATGGATAAAACTCCCGAACATGCTTTTTGTATAACCAACCTAATGTCTCAATGAATCCAAATGATGAGAAATCCCTACGATTTGTTACAAATAAAATAAGCAGTTTAGTGGGCGTGATTTTCACATAAAAAAAACATGTCTTTTAGCTATCCGAAGAGCAGGTATTAAATATGAAATTCCAACATTTCTGTTGTAGACTGTGTAAATGTATTTTTCTCAACTACCCTCCCAAGCCTCTACGAGTATGTAAAGATAGAAATTTTGATCTGACTTTAATCAGTTCATGGCAAATACCGTAAAAAAACCAATATATGATAAATCATAAGTAAAACTTGTAAGAAACCTATAAGTTAACCCCATGTGATTGTCATAACATATTGAGTATAATAGCAAAATTTAAAAATATAAAAGTAAATACGGAGAATAACAAATTTATAAAGTTGCCACCATAGGTTGAATTACGTAAGTTTCGAAAGTGAAATATTAAGACAGAAATGATAAAATTACCATCCGCGACTAACATAAAGTTTATACAAAGGCATGAAGTTATGAATAGGCACATAGTAGCTGGGAAGAAGTGTGCCAGGTCAAATGTTTTTTTTTAATTGTGGGGCGCGAGAAGCGCGAGAGAGGAGTAATGTTGCAGCAGGAGGGGTACTAGAAATATATTACATACCTCAAATTGATTTAGATAAAATGAATATGATTTGTGGATATAAAAGTTGATGAAATACAAGGTAATAAATTATCATGCACTTAAAATAGTATGTGATATAAATAGGTGCACTTATAAGAATTTATTATACTACTATCGATTTTCAAATATTATTTTATTATAATAAAATGATCATCCGATTATGCATTTTATTTTTTTATAAGTTAATTAGTAATTCTATGGACACGTGTACCGCCGTGATTCGTTCCTTTTATCCTTCCCTGGGACACTTATTCGCTCCTGATGTGCGCACCCTAATTAATTTAATATTTATATATTATATTACAAATTTATTTTTTGGGGAGTGGGCCAATGACTTTCATAGCTTTATTATGCATTTACATTTTAATCATTCACGTTGTTTACGCGAGCCTAAACAGCGGAGAGCATTTAACGGCAATAGTTATAGGAGAGGAATTGTAGTGAAAGAAATAAAGCATGGCGGAAAATCCACAACAAAGCCTGAGAACACCATATATGATACACAGTGGATCTATACAGAGACCTGTAGGTGAGTTTTATTCATAATGGAAGGGAGATATCCGCATATACAGACCAGGAATTTTCATCCTACACTAACATAACACAATACCCTTTAAATATGAATCCGCAGCCACCCAACTTTAAAGAGAGAGATAAATACACTCAGATAATTCTGTTGACTCACGAACACTATTGGAGCAAGCTCAAGGTAGTAACACCTCAAATTTTTCGAGATACATAAACTTAAATATTCTAAAGTTATATGGTAATATATCTGTCCAATAAAACGTCAACACGCGAGTAAATCACCAACAATATAAAACGCGATACAATTAAGCAAGATATCTAGTGATGTTTAATTAATTAAGCCGTAACACCTGAGTCTTTGAAGAGCAATCATGTCAGTTTGCGTGGCTTATCATGGTCACTAATACTATGACTATATTTTCTCCCTTCCTCCAAATTTTATAGGTTTGTAAGATAGACCCTTTCACCACCCCACCTTCTTCCATTAAACCTAGGGACATACGTTCAGGATTTGCAGGCCGACCCACCAGGAGAATCATAACGAACACCCTCTATCCGCGCTCCAATAGTTGGCGTAGCTGCTGTCATACTTGCACCCGAATCCAGAAATGAAGGTAGGTGCATCATTGGTGCTCTCTCTCCTTCTAGGTCGTACTTCGATACATACCAACTCAAGAAATATAACTAAAAGAGATACCGTCGATAATATACTTTGTTGCACGCCCAGTAGACTCTTCACTTTCTTTTAGTACATTTTCAACAATCAATTTGTGCAAGTAATGCATACCATTCTTCTAACGCCCGCTACTCATGCAACTCATACAACAAAGTCAACACCTTTAAATCCAATACAATTATGAAACGAAATAACAATCACTAAAATAACATAATAATATTGTTGACCTATTTTAGATTCAAATATGGTTTTTTTTTTTTTTATTTTTTTTTTTTTTTTTTTTTTTTTTTGCAAACTAGTACTAGTAACCCAATTTCTCATAAGACAATACCAAAAAAAGAAACGAACAAGTAATAAAGACGAAGACAATCACAACCTATCCAAAAGCGAATTAACAAAACTTAGAGTAATTCCAATCAAAATTATTATCTATTACCTAATACCATCCGAACTACAATATAAGTTTTAGATAATTGTTTTTAAAAAATGTAAATATTAATTTTAATGTTAATTATAAAATACTTGTCTTATATAATCTGTATTAATATACTTTAAATTACTTATTTAAATACAACATTGGACATTAAATCAGTCCAACAATGCGCCTAAAACCAAGTTAGTTTAATAATCATTCATAAGATTTCCATATCAACTTGTCTTGAGAGTCCTATTATTAAATTAGTGGACAAGTATTTTAATAGAAAGAAACAAATCCGACATCATCAGTATTATTGAATTCATTGGCAAATGCCAAATTATTGAGTGGGCAGCAATCTAAAACAGTATCGCATGACTGCACCAGACGAAAGCTAAGCACGAGCCTAAATTCCCAGCTTCTTCATCCCTTCCTATGAGCTTCAATGAAGCTCCATGGCCCATGCAGACTTAGCAGTATACGACCCGCCATTCTTCCATTCCAACCCACTTTCTCATTTTTTCCACAACGACTTTCTCATTGCGCCCCTTGACTTTGATTATTCAAACCCATTTCCCTACGCTTCTACTTATATAAATACCTCACTTCTCCTGATAGCTAGTCAAATCCCTGCACTTTGGATAGCCTCATAAAGTCTTAGTGTAGTGGTTGGTTTCTTGTGCTTTGCAAAGAGATAATCCTTTCTTTTTGGGTTCAATTCAAGGTAGAACTTTATCTTGACTACTCAAGCTAAGCCCCCTTTTTCAATTATGTTTTGCTTTTCTTGGTTGGGTTTCCAAGATTTTGTTTAGTGATGATGATATATATGGGCTTTTTGTTGTGTTTTTGCTGCTCTTGATGGTTTGGTTATTCTTCTTTGTTCTTTGATGGTGTTTTATGATTTCTGCAAGAGATTGTTGCTGATGTTAGTATGCTCTAATTTAGTGCAGTTCTGCTTGAATTCTCCATCTTTGGTCAAATTTAGTACTTTACTTTTCTTGAACATATGATGTTTATCCCATTCCATCCTTGTTTTTTTGGAGTGACGAGAAAAATCTTCCGACTATCTGATGGTGTATACAGGATAAATCAATATAACCAAGCCTAGGTTGTCTATAGCTGATCGGCTCAAATCAAGAGGTTTGGAATTCGAACTCGTGACGTTATGGTTACAAGTTTGTATCCTTAGCTATCTTGGTTGGATTATCCTCACCATTCCATCCTTATTTTTTTGGAGTGATGATGAAAAATCCTAGTCGTTACATCTGATGGTGTATATGGGTAAATCAGTATAACAAGCCTAGGTTGTCTAATAGCTGATCCGTCAAACCAAGAGGTTTGGAATTCGAACTCGTGATCTATGGTTCAATTGTATCCTTACCATCTTGGTTGGATTATCCCCGCCATTCCATCCTTGTTGTTTAAAGGACAAATGGTTTTGCAGTTGATTACTAATTCATGTTGTTCTTATTCAAACTATTGAACTCTCAATTGATCGAAAAACAATAGAAAATAACAGCTTTAGCAATGTTTTTTGCAGGGTTGTTTAATTTTTCCAGAGAATCAATCAAGTGTGAATTGTGTTATACTTACTGGTGAATGGGACTCTCTGCCTCTTTGCTATTGCCTGCATTTGGGTTTCCATCAATAAATACTGAGAAGGAAGACACAGATTCCATGTATTCCATGCTCAAAACATATAGCTTCAAGGAAGAGCATCTTAACAAGAAAGCTGGGTTCAAAAGAGATGCAAAGATGAAGCTCAAAACCCATGTTCCATTAAACAATTTAGTCGTTGAAAAGGAGGAAAAAGATTCTGGAGAAGATGGGAAGTGCAATGAATTTTCCCTGAAATCAAAGCCTTCAATTTCATGCCCAGAACCATATGTCTACTCTTCTCCCAGACCTGTTCTTGATGCTGCTGCAACTAAGGTCCAAAAAGTCTACAAGAGTTACCGGACCAGGAGGAACCTTGCAGATTGTGCAGTTGTTGTTGAAGAGCTCTGGTATATATATGTTCTCTTAACCATCTCTCGTTATATACTAAAGTTAAACATATTTTAGAAGCATATGTTTAAGTTTAATATATCATTATACCTCGGTATATTTCAGGTGGAAAGCGTTGGATTTTGCAGCTCTAAAGCGTAGCTCTATCTCGTTTTTCAACATTGACAAACAAGAAACTGCAGCATCGCGGTGGTCACGGGCCAGGACAAGGGCAGCTAAGGTACTATATTGAGCCTAAAGTATGTAGTTATTAGGATCAAACGTTAGCTCTGATACCACTTGTTAAGATCAAGCAGGCACATTTTTATTTCCTTATATACTGTCACGGTTTCAAGAGGCAGGGTGCTGGAGTTGGCCCTTCACCGGCTTCTGCCCAGCAGTAGTAATTAAGGTTATTGCGAATTCTTGGTGTTAACTCCATGGTTTTAAACATTACAGGTCGGGAAGGGTCTGTCCAAGGATGAGAAAGCTCAAAAACTAGCTCTACAGCATTGGCTTGAAGCTGTAAGTCTATGCTGCTAACTGATCGATTTATTGCTTTTATCGTGTCGTTGCGATACTGATTATGCGGTATTGGTTGCTGAACCTGTGGTGTGAATTGCAGATTGACCCGCCCATCGATATGGTCACAACTTGCACTTCTATTATGATGTATGGTGTGCAAGCAGAAGCACTCAACCTTTCTTCTATTGTAAGATGATTATGAGATTTAGATTAACCTCCTATTTATTGTTTCTGATTCACTATAGATGTACTTATATCTTGCTTTCCTTTTGTGAAGGTTGGATGTGGGTGATGGTAAAGAACTAAGTGTCAAAAAGTGCCCAAGAGTTGATCTGCAGCGCCACTGCATCAAGTATTTGGGACTGTAAGTCTTATCATTCATTTTTATCATCTGATCTCTATACAAACTTATTTGACTAGACTGCAAGTTAGTATTGTGTGCTCCACCAAGGCGCAACCACATTTTCGAGCCACCTGGTGCTGAACTAGGCCCTTCACTGGTCTCTACCCAACAATTTTCCCTCCCAGTCTCAGTCATCAGGTGTTCGACTTGACCTTCACTGGCCACCACCTAACAATTGCCCCATGGGGCTCGAACCCGTGATCCGACTCTCATACCAGATGTTAGATCAAACGTTTAGAGTATTGTGCTCTAGCAGGTGCTTGCACCATGAAGGTGCAACCACATTTTCAAGTCACTGGGTGCTGAACTTGCCCTTCACTGGCCTCTACCTAACAATTCCTTATCCCAGTCACCAGTTGCTCGATTTGGCCCTTCACTGCCACCACCTAACAATTGTCTCATAGGGCTCAAACCCGTGATCTGACCCTCATACCAGATGTTAGATCAAACGTTTAGTGAAGAAACAATTTTATGTGAAGTGGCCTTTTACCGGCCTCCGCCCAACAATATGCTTAATTGTAACGCTCATCCGATCCTATCTAATTTCAGAAAGAGAGGGAAGCATATAGAGTGATTGTTGAAGAGGGGAAGTTAGTTTACAAGGAGAGTGGGTCACTTCTGAACACAGAAGAAGGATCAAAATGGATATTTGTGCTTAGCACGGCAAGGGCCCTTTACGTGGGGCAGAAAAAGAAAGGAGCCTTTCAGCACTCCAGTTTTCTTTCTGGTGGGGCTACAACAGCAGCTGGTAGACTGGTTGCTCATGATGGGATTCTTGAGGTATGTATGGTTGAATTGGTTCATAATATATGCTCATTGCACGCAATTAATTACTTCCATAACATGCTTTATTAATCTAATCTGTTATCATTTCATTTGCTTAGGCAATTTGGCCGTACAGTGGTCATTATCTACCAACCGAAGACAATTTTAAGGAGTTCATCAGTTTCCTTGAGGAGCACAACGTGGATTTGACCAATGTTAAGGTGAGCTCTCAACTCAGAAAATCTCACCCTCCCACATTTTCGAAAGACTGGATGCTGGATTTGGCTTTTCAAGCCTCTTCCCAACAATTCCCTAACAACCAATTACTGACTTGGCTTGTTACTGGAACAATTCTCCCCCCAGCACATGTCAGTCTTAACTATACAGTTTTTGCACTTAGAGCTATAACTTCTAGTGAAGGTGAAACTTTATTTTCTTATATACTGTCACATTCTTTAGGGGCAAGGTGTTGGACTTGGCCATCCATGCCTCCGCCCAACAATTCCTTAGCCACCAACTGTTGGACTTGGCTCATTACCGAGCCTCCGCCCAACAATTCCTTAGTCACCAATTATTGGACTTGGCTCATTACCGAGCCTCCGCCCAACAATTCCTTAGTCACCAATTATTGGACTTGGCTCATTACCGGGCCCCGCTCAACAATTCTCCATCCCCACTACCATTACGCTAAAAATTATAGCTCTTAGCTAAGACACAACTGTATTTCCTTATATAACACCACAGTTTTTTAGAGACAAGGTGCTGGATTAGGCCATTCAGGACTCTGTTCAACAATTCCCTAGCCACCAATTGCTGGACTTGGCTCATTATCAGGCCTCCACTCAACAATTCTCCATCCCACTACTATTACGCTAAAGTTATAGCTCCTAGTTAAGACACAATTTTATTTTCTTATATACCACCACAGTTTTTAGAGGCAAAGTACTGGACTAGGCACCAATTATTTGATTGCCCAACAATAAATTTACACAAGTTGCTAGGTTGATGTGCAATATTGAGAGTGACTCACATTTAAGTATTGCGTGTTGCAGAGGTGTGCAATAGACGATGACAAGCCCTCGCTCATTGGGTCTGGGTCCAAGAAAGAGACAGCAGAAAGTGAGAGCAAGGAAACTTGTATTCCATCTGAGGAGGTTTCAAAGCCAGTTGTTTCCCACGAGGACGCCAAGCCAATCAGAAAGGCAAAACCACCCCCAGTGTTTGACCTGGGCAGACGCCTCTCTTGCAAGTGGTCAAGTGGAGTGGGTGCTCGTATTGGGTGTGTGAGGGACTATCCATTGGATCTTCAATCCCAAGCTCTTGAGAAGGTCAACCTCTCACCCAGAGTTAATGGGGACTACAACTTATTGCCTATCCCTTCGCCACGCCCCAGTCCCAAGATTCGTCTTTCGCCCAGGCTTGCATACATGGGACTTCCAAGCCCAAGGAATTTTTCTGCTCAATAAACTCTGATGAAATTCACGAGTTTTGCAGGCTGCAAACTGTTGTGCAGCGCTGTTCAGGATAGAAGTTTAATCACATTATTGTTTTGTTCTTTGATTCTTCTTCTGCTTAAACTAACTGCATATGCTCATTACTTATGGGTCATTTGCCTTCAATTCTCAAAGATGTAAATGTTTCGTTTCAAAAGGAATAAAGAAATCTTTTATATTTCTAATGGCAAATTTTATAGTGGACTATGGTCCAAAACAATGTTATTAAAAGAAACAGCACTCGTTCTAACCAACTAATTTTTATTTTTATGATTTTTTTCAGTTTATTTTATATACACTGTAGTTTTATTGCAACACAATTTAAAGTACCATCTAATTGTGCAATATACACTCAATATGTGAGACATGTTATTGAATTTCATTTTATACACGGTAGTTTTATTATAACACCATTACAATACAATTATAATTCAACTACGGTTTCATTAGATAATATACACTCAAATATGTGAAACACGTTGTTAGGCGTCGGCCGGGATCGCCGAGTTTAGCCCTTGCTCGATTCAGACGTAGCGTTTTAGGGCTTACCATGGCCAAGGATGTGGTTAAATGGTTAATGTTCACCAACTTATCACCAATTTGGTTTGAGTATCACTACAAGGAAAAATTCCGACACGTTTTCTCCTGAACATGCTGATTCTATCATTGATCGGTCTACTATATTTATACTATTAGTATTATATATATATATATATATATATATATATATATTATAGTACTATATATATATATTATATAGTTATTTCCAATCAGCATGCTCCATTGTCTTTGGTGGCAATTCTAAATGTTAATCCCATACTATTATTTTTGTCATTAACATCTCAGACTATATTTTTGCGGCACTTTTAGTCCTTCTCATTACCTTTTTCTATTTTGGGGTAAGGGCATTTTTGTTCTCATATTCTTTATTTGTTACTTTTTTTTCGATTTAATGGTTTTAGGACTTTATTAAAAATGGGTTGGTGAAAAATATGATACTAAAAATCAAAGTTACCTAAAGTTCTTAATCAATTAAACAGTTGAAAACCGAAAAATAACAAAAAGAAAAAAATGAAAAAATAAAAAATTGCCCTTAATAAAATAGGAAAAGTCATTGAGAATGACAAATAAAAAGTGTTCAAAAAATAATAGTCTAGGATGGTTAGATGACAAAATTTGATAGTTAAGGACTAAATTTTGAATTGACATTAATGTAAAATAATATGGGAGACGGATCATTTCATAGAAATCACATGTCTAGGGGAGAAAAATGAGGATCCCATCGTAAGCCGCCATATGTCTTAGATCTACGAATAAGAATTATTGTTTTTTTTTTTTTTTTTATACATTAAAAAATTGTGCTGGATGACATTTTCGTAAATAATTGAACTTTAAAGCTGCAAGTATCAATTGCTTTGTTAAAATTGCAAGTAAAAAAACAGTTTTCATACTATAGGAGTGCACCTAGTGCCCAAGTAAAATGTAGTTGAGAAGTGCCAACGAATATGAATATACACCGAGTAACAATATTAAGTGCTCATAATGCTATCATTAAATGCACCAATGTTAAAAAGGTAAAGGGAAAATCGCACTTTTGGTCCCTCAATTGTTTCCAGATATGCAATGTAGTCCCTCATTGTCAATTTTGCTAATTAAATTGGTCCATCAAATGTTTCAATTGTAGCCAATACAGTCCTGCGGTCAAATTTGTTAGTAACTAGTGTTAAAACCATGGACAATTTAGTAATTTCAAAATAGCTTTGGTTACACCCATTTACCCCCAATTGACCAACGCCTTCCGTCCTCAGCTTCCTCTCTTAGATGAACAGCAGCCAGGCCACCCATCAACGACAGCTAACAACTAAACTTTCTTCCCGCTTCTCACCTTGACGGTTCTTTTCGGCGCGAGCAGACATCTCCGACGACGAACAGAGCAGCGACCTCTCTCTCTATCACTTCCTGTCGCGGCTGCAATCTTGGAGGAGCTCCGGCGAAGCAACGGATACGTCAGCCAGTAGCTCCGACGATTCTTTCTTCCAGGCAACGAGATTCCTTCAAGCGATCTTGGCAGCGATCTTCCTCCTTCCCATACAGATTAATGATGGAAGTTAGGTTCCAAAGTTCATCTGGAATCAGACCCAGTAACGTCTAACACGTAAACTTTCCTGCGAAGAAAAAGACACATTATTATTCATCTAGATTGAACTTCATAAATACCAAAAAAAGAGAGCATACAATTGATGAATTCCAGAGAAGAAAGTGGAGAAGATGGTATATTACAGGGCAGTGATGTGCAAGGGGTGGAAGAACAATCACATTTAATCCCCGGATCGTAAGCGGTGTGAGCAACGAGTCTCCCCTGTTTCCAGGGATCTTCCTCCTTCCCTCTGGCGTTTGACTCCTCTTCCGGTGAAACTTGGTGGCAACGATGGTGGTCGGCGGGCTCGCTGGACGGCGAAAGGGGGTGAGATGTTGTTATTATTGTGAGGATTATTATGTGATTAATGAAGTCACGCCACCGTCGATCTCTCATTGAACATTTTGGCTATTCGCATTCCACAGCGTTGTTGGATCCATTTGGACTTCCTTTGTTGCCTTTTGGACTGTCAGATTTATTTTTGAAACATTTCCAAAATTTGCAGATTATGGCGACCGACCAACTGCTTGACCGCCGCTGACCACGACAGCACTGCCGTCACCATGGATTCCAGTGAGTGACAAATCTGAAAGGCTAACGCGGCTAACGCAGGAGGAAGGAGAAAATTGGAGGTAAAACTTAGTGAATTGTGAAATTACTAAATTTTCCATGGTTTTAACACTAGTTACTAACAAATTTGACCGCAGGACTATATTAGCTACCAATTGAAATATTTGAGGGACCAATTTAACAAAATTGACAATGAGGACTACATTGCATATCTGGAAACAATTTGAGGGATCAAAAGTACGATTTTCCCTTTGCATCTTTCGACCATTAGGATACTAACACCCAAGACCCAACCCGCACAAAATGGTAGAGGTTTTAAGAGTCAAACTATACTGTTAGATGTAAACAACAGTATGTTGGTATTGATATCATAATATGAATGTGATTGACCACAACAAAACATCTCTTCTCGGTTTCTTGTAGGGACATAGCACCTTAGAGCTAAACCATCACTTATTCAAATGGTATAGATGAAATTTTGAGGTTCTAAAAGTTCCTTACAACCATCTCTCTCAAACCAGAAACTAACTGAGGAATTCAGTTCAGAGAGATGGATTGTGGCCATCTAATGTCAAAAGCACCTTATACAACTCCGGGCGCCGATCACGAAACACCCCCCAACTACGTCTTTTGCTTTTGATATTGGCAAGATCAAACTGTGCTACAAGAACAGCTTCCTCCTTATCATCTGCGAGTGCCACAATTTCTCCTGTGGGACCTAATCATTATTGGAATACCAAGATCAAATAGTCAAATCTTTGTTCATCTCTATATGAGACAAACTCAACACTTCAAACATATAAAATTATTCCAACACTTCATTTAGTTAACTCTTTCCATTTCATGGCATACCTGCTATGAAGGAATTGCCATAGAATGTTATCTCACTCTTCCCATGCTCTGTCACAATTATCTCCTTCCCAATGCGGTTTGAAGCTACTAGAGGTACCTTAACTCACAACAAGTTATAATAGCAATCCTTCCTTAGAAATGAGCTTTGAATGGAATATAACTTATCTAAGACAACTTTAGAATATTATGATTCAAAAGCTTACTACGTTAGCCCCAGCATGACCTTGCATCACTCGCTTCCAATGCTCTCGGGAATCAAGTCCGTCATCTTGAGGTTCAGAACCAATTGCAGTTGGGTACAACAGTATTTCTGCACCCTGAAGAGCCATAGCTCGAGCTGCCTCGGGGAACCATTGATCCCAGCAAATACCTACAAAAATAGTAGTGTCATTTTGGACTGGACTTTTATTGTTTTGGAGGTCACCAATGTTAACTAAGCTTCTTGCGAATTGTCATAAAGAATATTTAAAGATGAAGATAGGATATATTCTCACCCACTCCAATTTTTGCAAATTTCGTCTCGAAGACCTGTGCATTTTAAGTGTAAAAGGTTACCCAAATTCAATCACACAATCATAGATGCAAAAGACTTTTTTACAATTCACAACCAAATAAACCTATTCGGAGGACCAACTTAAGAAATTTACCTTAAAGCCAGTGTCACCTGGATTAAAGTAAAATTTTTCCTGGTAACCTACAGAACACCAAGTTGAAGGAATTCGATCAATTTTGTTATGTAGTTGACTTGAAATTTCACTCCTACAGTACGTCCTGCTCCACTTACCTGGACCATCAGGAATATGGGATTTTCTGTAAAGTCCAAGATCAGTCCCATCAGCATCAATCACAACTACTGAATTGTAATGGGCATTATTTGCCTCCTCAAAGAAGCTAACTGGAATTACAACTCCCAAATCTTTTGCAAGCTCCTGCATCCTGTAAAGGATGTACACGAAAAACACAAGTCTAGCTGGATTGAACAATCTTGATATATAAATCTGGGATATTTTGGTTTATCTGTATCATTAATTGAGCAATTTTGTGATAATAAAATTACCAAACAACTGAACAAGATGCAAAACCAGATAAATTAAGAGTTTTCACCTTAGAATTGTTGGATGTCCCTTGTATGGTTTTGCTCTTTGAAAGTAGTCTTCTCTTTGTGCTTGACAAAAGTAATAACCCTCAAACAACTCCTGAAATAGAAAACATGGAGAAAGAAGTTACAAAAAATATTAAATAAGTTAAAATATAGAAAATTTATTATATTTTATTTTTGTCGGACCACGAGGTGTCCTGAGCAGGCCCTAACTGTAGTAGGTACCTTTAAGCCCACCGGGTCAGCTCAATTAAGGGGCAAAGTGCTAGCCAAATTGGTTTTTCCATACGAGAGGGGGTTCGAACTCCCGACCTCTGTTAAGGGACGAGAGTGCACGACCACTCACGCCAAACCACAAAAAGCACACATATCACTACCCTTTGGTAACCTCAAAAGATGCATACATACATACGTATGTATGTGTGTAAAATGCAAAGACGAATTATATAATATCCCAAAGCCAATAAAATTCCAAAAGACTTGGCAGTTTGAATTATATACTTATAATAGAGTTTTAGCCATTTTTAATCCATATTGTTCAGTTTTGATAGTCTTACCCTCATTCTTCAAAATTACCATGGTAACATCCCCAATTTTCACAAAGTTACCCAACAACCAAAATTGGCATTTTCGTTTCCATTATTTTCCACTTAGCCCATATTTTGGCATTTTCACTTTGCCCTTGACTCTTTTTGTCTATCCCTACCCAGCATTTAGTGGAATTAGCTACAAAGGGACAAACATAAGTAATTAAGTGTACAAGGAATGAAGACCTTCTGACCTAAAGCACACAATTTTCCAGAATAAGGTAAGACCATCAAAAGCAGTAAATTAACAAAACAAAATAGACAAAGAACTCAATTATAATACATCAAGTTGCCAAGTTAAAGTTTATCAGATTTT
Source organism: Ipomoea purpurea (assembly GCA_009835305.1). Taxonomy (NCBI): domain Eukaryota; kingdom Viridiplantae; phylum Streptophyta; class Magnoliopsida; order Solanales; family Convolvulaceae; genus Ipomoea; species Ipomoea purpurea. Next base: position 31,854 of record VALG01016790.1, on the reverse strand, counting down.
AGCACTAGAAATGAATAAATGATGTAGCTCCTGCTCCATCAACATCTCGTTAAGAAATGGCTTAACAAAAGAAATAGATCTAGTAAACACATAATTGTTTAACACGAAGCAACAACGTATTCTTAGCAAAAGCAATTCGTACCTGTATAAGAATGATATTCGCCCCTTCTCATGAGCTTCTCTAACCAACCTGCGTTAAAGGAGCCACGAAATGCAACTCTCAAAAACATAATTCACAAAATAAATAAACCAATTCTCCAGAAAGAATCATTTCACTATAAACTCACTAAGGAATGAGCCCTAAATCACTCATCAATCCAAATCTCGGCATAAATATCAATCATCTTAAAGCTGCACAAGACTAGACGAATCATAAATACGGACCTCTCGGCGGTGGCGACGTTGGTGGCGACATCATCCGTGCAGGCGAATTGCAGAGCTGCGATGGTGACTAGTCTCTTGATCTCCGCCATTCTCCGCCGCTAAACTCCTTGTGCTTAAATCTCTTGCCTTAACCAACAATGAAATCAAAGCAGAGTCAATGATAAGAATGACAATAATTGACGCCTTATTGCAGAGCGAATATGTGCTTGCTTGAAAAAAGCTGGACATAAAAAAGGCGATTTCCGTTTCAGCTTTTCTAGTCTATGCAAGGGTGGACCACCAATTCTTATCCTATTGACTGGTCCACCTTATAAGGTGAACCCAAGTTCAAAAGGCCTCCTTAGTTTGCGTGTGTGAAAATAACCGTATCGTTATTGGTACCTTTTTCTCAGTCAATGATTTTTTTTTAATTATTAAAAACAATTTAACGAGTGAATATTCAATTATGTAATTGTGAATATATAGTTATGTAATTATGAATATAAAGTTATGCACTTGTAAATATTGAGTTCTTTAATTTTTGTATATTGATATCTAAAATTGTGAATATAAAATTTCTAAAATGTGAATATAGAGTACAAAAATTGTAAATATAGAGAAACAAATTTTAAAGACAAACGGCAAGTTAACAGAAATGAATGAAACAATTTTTTTTTAATTCAAAAATCACATTATTTTGAAACAAAATCACATCATTTTGACTCGGATCCACAACATAAATTTACTGGTGGACACTATCAAAGCGGGTTAGCCAGCCCCACAGTGGACCAATTTTTTGTAAGTTTTGTTGTGAGCTGGCCTATTGTTTAAAAAAAAAAAAAATTATTAAATTACTATTAAAAATGTTAAAATTTAACCTCAGCTAGAGCTGTCAAAACAGATAGACATACGAGACGGGCTAAGAAGACCACCAATAATACTCGCCTAAGTGAGGCCAATCATTATTGTATGGACCGTGGTCTACACAATGTGTGGACCATAAATAAAAAGTACATTTTTAATATATAAGCGGGTACATTATTTATGTACATAAAGTACAGTTTTTTGAAAGTATATTTTTTATATACTAAGGGTACAATATTTATATTAATATATCTTCAATACAAAAGTAATGTACTTTCAGTACAAAAATAATGTACTCTTAGTATATTAAAAATATACTTAAAATTCATGGTCCACACAATTTGTGTGGACCATGGTCCATGCAATAATTTGCCAAGTGAGGCAGGGGCGGCAAATTATATCGTGCACCGCGGTGCATAATCGATTATGCATCGCGCATCAAACGACGTCGTTTTATTTAATAAAAAGAAACAGAATCCGCTTCGCGTCGTTTCGCACCGTTTTGCAAAAAAATAATTCTGTTCTTGCAGTTTCATTTTGTATATTTTTTCAATATTTTATACTCAAATATGTGAAACTGTTATTTAATTTTTTTATATACACTATAATTTCATTAAAACACAAACTACATGATCATTCGATATAATTACAGTTCATTGTACAATATACACTCAAAATATGTGAAATGTTATTCAGTTTTATTATATATAACTGCAGTTTCATTTCGCACAATACATATCATTTTGATATAATTGCAGTTTCATTTGATAATATAAAAATAATCCGTTAACACTAACAGTGCGCCGTTTCTTTACTTAAAGAAACGGTGCCGTTTTGATGCGCGGTGCATAATCGATTATGCATTACGGTCCATGATATAACCACTTAAGCAGGGCACTCCAAAATCTTTAACTTTGTAATTTTTAAATTTTTATAATTTGAAAAAGAAAAATGTAAATGCTAAGTGATAAGTCCATAACAAAACTACAAAAGTCATTATCCAATCCATCAATGCTATTCAAAATAGGCGTTAGTAGTTTAATTCAAAGAAGTAGAACCCATCACTTTAGAGTTTAGACTAAGCAATACACTACTACAATACAAATCAACAAATTTACAAATCAACTTAAATAAGTATATAATCCAACCTGTCAGTCTTTTTGAAATTTTATTGGCTTTAAGCATCTTTTGCCTCATAGTTGATTGTATGTTTCTAAGAAATATATGACTAGATTCCCTTGCGTTTCCATGCATAAGTTGATGTGGAAATAGGCTAATTGAATAATCATGTACGCTTGAGATGAGCTAATCTTTGTTTGTTTAGATTTGTGCGTATGTTGGAGCAGATTACATCAAGTGGAAAATTCTGTGGAATAAAACAAGTTCCCTAAACTATAATTAATGAAATCAAGCTAATCCCGCAAATTAACTCATTTATTGAAACTCCAATTCCACACAACATGCGGCAACGTGACACAGTATACCGTGAGAGTCTACTATAAATTATAATAGGCCAAAAAATATTCTATTAATTGGATTGAGAACGTAAATAAAAGGTCTAACCTGTTTTATCAATAAATTTAAAAAGGACCACCAGTGTTGAAACATAATGCTAATGAATTACCTGTACCGCGGTGCATTTAAAAATGTTTCAGTCTTGAATTAGGTGGCTTTCTATAGTAAGTGACTCCGCTGCCACTTCATAAAATTTTATTGATTGATGAGAATTTCATTATGACATTCGTATGATGAAGTGATAGAATAAGGATTAACTTGGCAAAAATGTAACATGTGAGGTGAGGTGTCCTACTCGATTCTTGCTGTTGGATATCCTTATTCATAAGTGCGTTAAATATATGAAATATGATGTATCTTTTTAGTTGATTTTGTTTGTCAAGTGCTATAGACAAAATGACAAAATAACTGACAGTTATTGAATCTATTTCTAATCGCTTATAATTATGCAATCTTTAGATATTCATATATACTTGCATAATTCCTGTATGTATCATTTAAGCAGATGGCGATGTGCAACCTTGCAAAGTATGACACTTTCATTTCTATGCCAAACTGTATCGCAGCAAATTTTAATATAAAGGAGTCGTTGTTTTCCCCAAAAATAGAAGTAAATAAGAAATGTTCAAGTATTTAGTAAGTCTATTGTACTTATCATTGCTAGGGCCACATATCTAAGTGTCGTTGGTTCTCACACGAAGCCAAAGCTCTGGTGCATTTTAGTGTCTCTTTGCCCTGCCCACTCCTCGCTGATTTTATTGCTGGGCAATGGGGATAACGTTTTAAATGCTACTTCCACCAGAGAATGAATGAGCCTGGATTAGTTCATTTATTTTCTGGATCATCGCCCGCGAGGATTTTCTGAATATAACCGAATCTAGATGGTAAGATATTGCTCCCTGTTAATTAGATGTTTCCTTATGTGCAAATAATGGTGCGCCATTTGAGGGGGATTCCGGCGGGTAAATTGGACCTTGTGATTGCATTGTCTACAAAGAGCTTCCTGAGAATGTAGACTTGCTAGCGCTATTACTTTTGGCACATATTGCTTTCTGACGGTAGTATCATTTTATATTGAAGGTCATGGCTCATATTCTCTTATTTGATCATTTAACCCCCCATCTTTTACATCTTTGTTGCCGCCTGACAACTTTTTTTTTACTCACGCATCCTAGTATTAATTAGCATTACCCATTGGGATGGGCTGTTGTGCTGAACACCTGATACTTTGCGTGGTCTTAAAGTCTCCTTAGGTCTGTTCTGTCCTGGTCGTCCCTTCCACAGAGCAAATGCAGGCAACAGCCCCAAGACCTCTTACCTCTGTAGGGGATGATTCTCAATCCTCGGTTCTTTGCTGAACGCATCCTGAGCCTCTCGCCGTAGCTGGTAGCTTTAGTTGGTGATTTTGAATAGCTCGTCTTCTAGTTCTCGTACAACGGCACAATGCCTGTTCGTTGCTTGTTGTTCGCGAGGACAGAAATGATTATATTCGAAAGTACCATGCAGTGGTGCCGTAGAGCCTTCAGCCAAATACCATGATTTATCTGGTAAATTGAGGATTCTCAAACGTTCTCAACTCCAATGACAAAAAGCCTTATGGTATGTCCTTGTCTTGAATGGCATTTTTGGTCTTCTGTGGAACTATAATATATATATTAAAGTCTGAGTATAACAGACGATAGCAACTCCTAAGTAATTTCACAACTCACTTAAAGTGTTTGTACCTCCATACTTCATCCAACACTCGCCATACCATCCGGTCGCAGGTTAGCGATCCTATTAGAGCAAGTTGTTAATACTAACGTGACAAGCATCACATGGGAGTGGAATCAATGATCGAATGCGAGCATACACAGTGCACACCCGTCTGTCGCCCGGCAAAGATATAGCAGAACAAGGACCACGCACCAAGATTGGAGCTTCGCCAGGCACTAGTTTAGGAAGTGCTTTCGCTAGCATATTCGTAACAAAATCCTATCTCAACTATAGTCGATATTGGATACCTAATCATAACTGGCCCAACCATCTGATAATATATTCAGATTTCCAGTATTCGTATTGACTCATTCTATCTGTTAAATTATTTTACAATCTTAAAATGATTTGATTCTGCGCGAGTCTACAGAGTATATAACCAGTTATATCATTCAGTTGATCCACTATAGTACGGAAATATCGGACCTCTAACAATTGAATTCAAAAATGGCTAAATTAGTTTTTTAAAATAGTTTCTAATAATGAAAATTCTCTCAGAGAGAGAGAAGTGGGCAGGTGACTAAATTATATAACTCTGCACAAGACAAATGAAAAACGTTTTAACATAATACACTGAATCAAGATCACATTTAAATAACAACAAAAAATTCAAGCCAATGATACATATATATATAAATTATACGTTAGATTAAGAATATATGTGGTAGAAGTGATTGAATTAGCGCGTTCAACCAAACACAACCCAAACAGTACAAATTAAATCAAAAATTAAAGTGACTAGCAAAATCAAATCTAACAATTATAGATACGCTCATGAATATCCCTCTCTCTACAGGTCCAGTATGGCAATATATTGAGTCTATTTACCACAAAACAAGGATTTCATAGCAACAGAGAAATAAATCATTTTGTAAATTGATATATCACAGAGAATGTACAACAAACAGAGCATGTCGATAAGACTTTATATTGTATATACTCACACCTTGAATAACATTACAAAATCATGATATAATAATCAACGTGCTTGAACGAAACCTTACCAAACCTCAAGAGATAATAACCAAGAACATGCAAATATTAATGAACGCGCTAATGTTCATTTGCAGTGCCTACGTAATAATATATGACACTGAGGATGACAAAATCCATCAATAAGGAGTGATGTCATAACGCGTCTCTAATAATGCCTATTCAAGTGCAAATCATATTTCAAGATGCACGCTACTATAGTATCAGAGTATATGATGTATACATACTGTGGACCTATGTATATTGGTTAATAAATACAGGTATTGTATGCTCACATGGCAAACTACCCTTAACATACAAATAGACCGTAGCAGTACTATTTGGTCAATCGATTATGATTTTAAAGAATGATAATCGGTTAGATGTCTTGCCCTCACCAATGGCACACCTGGATGCTTAGTACAATGTCTTCTTGAAACATGATAAATTATAAAAACACACTCAATAACATGAGCGTGAATCTTAATAAATAAGTTAAGCCATCTCCAATAATATCTAACTAATAATCCTGTAAACTCCCAACCTATATCAAAAATATAATGCAATAATCCACAAAAGAACCCCTGGCCAATGAATAACCAATATCAACATGTTATAGTAAGTTTAACTCTATGCTTGCTTATCTGAATATAAATCAATTGGTAGCTTTTGTCAAAATTAGCTTTCCGATAAAGCATTTGTGTACAATCAGTAATCGCTAAAATCAACTAGCTCAAAACCCACGTTTAACTCAATCATGACCAAATTGAAGTTATTCACCGCTAACAACCAGTTTAATCAATCTGCCTGTCAGTACTTACTTAGGGAGTAGAGGATTTCTGCAGCCTCAGTTTAAAATGTCTAAAAATTTTATCAGAGTAGCAGTACTCTTAGCAACCATAGAAAGTAATCTAAAAAAAGTAGCTTTTGTTAACAGTGTACTATACAACCGATATTCCAAGACTCTAAAATAGTAATATCAGAATACATAAAACGCTAAACATAAGTTATTCAGAAAGTAAATATAGAAGATTCATTATGTAATAGAAACATGATTAATTTTGGTAGCATGGCATCATAAACAAATAAAGCTTAAATGGCCTTAATTAATTATATATAGGCATACAGTCTCACAAATCATCATTCCCGAATCATGAACCTACTATATACACCAGGTTACCAATCTTGTAGGCCGTAATCGAGAACAGTCGAGAGAGCCAGCCGTCATGCAGCTTGGGCGCGTATGGCTGTCTGGGGAACAAGGTCACACGATCTGAGTGTTGTCCGGCGTATAAGGATATGAGCCAGCTATCCATCTAGCAGCTTGCAGAAACGAACCGTCAATAAGATTAGCAAATTGGAAGAGATACCAGAATCGTTAGAAAGCCATCCAGATCAGACAGAAAAATATACGGGTAGATGACCACGCAGTATTGGTTTCAAGGCCTAGACGCTAGTTCAGTGAAAGCGCGGTTACACTGCAATTCAGACACAACTTGAGAGCATGAATGTCCAGATTGGCCATGCCAGCCAGAAAGGCAGCTGGACGGCCACAGCATAGATCCAGAGGAAAGGGAGCGCTAGCCAGTCAAACGAGCGTAGGTTAGAGCGTTGTGGTTCGTTGCCTGTGTATGTGGGTTGCTTGAATATCCCGAGTGGCAGGTACTTAAGATCACGGGCCATAATCAAGCCGTAAAACTAAACCGGCCTCCAGAAACGAACAGGCCAAGGCCAGTGCGGACTGCGGACTGCGAATAATTGAACTTGAGCCGCCATCTGAGGCGGAATAAGCCCCATAGATCGAGAACTTTGCCGGGTTGGCTTGTTCCAGTTTTCTCTCCAAGTCTCAAGTATTTGTATCGCTCTACACCGGCGACTGGCGCTATCAATCACTTTAGGGTTTATTTTTAGTTTTTTAAATATAAAAATTAATCAATATAATATTGATTATTATTATTATTATATATATATATGTGTGTGGTGTGTGTGTGTGTGTGTGTGTATTCGATATATTCGAATACTATTCGAATAATATATTCCGATTCGTATTCGGATTCGAATCGAATCAACATATTCGAATTCGAATCACGATCGAATTAAAATTATTTGATTTGTTTACACCCCTACGCACAGGATTGCATGTGATGAATACCCAGCGAAGTAAGAGTGGAACAAGCTTTTTATATTCTCTCCCTAAAATCAGACTGAAAAGAATAATCTTGCGAGAAAATAACATTCCACAGTGACCGAAACTTATCAAATATAGCATACAAATCAGACTTTTACACGCATTGGAAATACCAATATAACGATGTAACATCCACAAACAACACAAAATATTAAAGCCAGTCGCAGAAATAATGGCGCAGGGCCCAAATATCTGAATATATTAATTCCAAAGGATGCGTACTAGTAGTTTCAACACGAAGATAAAGGAAAACGGGAAATTTTCCCAATTGACAAGAGGAACATACATTAGGAAGATCACTATAATTAAATGTACTAACAGACGGATACGCTAGAATTGACGCAAGACTCGAGAATGAGGATGCCCCAACCACATGTGCCAAACGTAAGAGGATTGCGGGCACAACAATGCAGCAGGGGAGGTAGAAGACGCAAGCCATGTGTAGAGACCTCCAGACGCATGTTCCTTAAAAAGAACCTTCTTGGTCAAAATGTCATTCACATAGAAACAAAGAGGGTGAAGCTCAAAGAAACATTAACGTTGAACAGATAATAAATAAGAAGAGAGACCAAGGACATGCAAAACATCATGCAACTTAAACGACCTAGAATCAGTGGCCTAACGAAGCAGAACCAACATTAACAATAGGCAAACATGTACCACTGCGACTCGCAGAGTTTCTGGGCCATCATAACTTGTCGCGGAAGTCATCAAGGATGAATTAAGGGTAGCATGATTCGTAGCACCAGTGTCCGGGAACAACTCATGAAGACCGATGTGCTCACCATTCTCACCAGAGACACCCACTGTAACACCCCTTAAAAACAAGCTATTTAAAGCCTTAAAATGCAGATAACACAACTAAAAACTAACACAGCGGAAGACTAAAAGATAACTGGATAAACATAAATCTAAGTCATGGGGTGTATTATGCCACGTTCACCAACAAGGATGAATGCTACGACAATATCTGCATTGTTTACAATTATCCAAAGTCTCAAAAGTTTACAACTAAATCGGCACACAGGCCATAAGACAAACGGGAGAAGCTATGCTAACAGGCACTAGACTGCGCGCTCGCCTAGACATCACCTGAAAGATCACAATAAAACATGGGACGACACCCGGTCAGCAAATAATGCTGGTACCCACAATACATGTGAAATAACATACATAAGTAAGGTAAAGTTGTAAAACCATTTTCGAAACGGAATACATATATATAAGTGCAAAACCAAGAGTAATAGCCAAACATAAGACTCAACACCCTCAACAATAATACGGGAACACATCCCAAAGACCACAAGGAACAACATGACTCACAAGAAGAGTCAAGGCATGATCTATCATCACACAATAGATCAAAACCCGACATGCACAACGCAAAGGAATTGAATCACCAACGGCAACACATGCAAGGCAACACATGCCTTTGTGACACACGTCACAAGAGAAGAACTCACCATAATGGCTACACAAGCCCTTGTGACATCACCATCACGAGTTGATATGCCTTCCTTATGCCGGTTCCAACCTTATGCTACCCCCAACCTTGTTTCTTATTTCCCAACCATTACCTCCAGGACCCCTGTACTTCTTAGTCAACCTTTTCCCTCCTGGGACCGTCGTCCCCACCAAAAAACCACAACAACGACCACCAATTCATAGACACGAGGTACCGTACACACACACGGCAACACATGCCACCCAAAATCACGTGAACCTTACACAAATGTCACAACTTCATAATCACGTCACGGCCACCACGAGGACCGCTGGCAATCCTTGGTGACTAGTGTCCATACCATAATCGTGCAATCTACAGGTAAAGCCACGCACCATCACACCTCAACAGGAATCAATCAACGGATCACAACAAAGATATGAAACATACCAATCAAGGAATGGATCACAGCAACACAACAACGATGAATAACACAAGTTATCATCAACAAATCGGAAGGTACAAACAACACACACGCTAGCATTTAAACACCAAACTAGCATGCTCATCAAACGGGTAAACTAAAGGTAGTTCCGAAGAACACACAAGACTCATCACGAATCAACGAAACACAATGTTGAACACTTAGCACGATTCAAGACACCAAAAACCTACATGGATAACTACCATATAGTTCTAGACATACGAAACATCAAGAAGATACTCAAATAGTTCTACAAAAGAACATCGGGAAAGTCAAAAGACCAAATACCGAGTCAAAAGAATCACGGGAAACAAATCCCCAACCACACCACAACACGTACCCGTGGGTAGGCCCACGGGTAGGCCTCTACCCGCGGTTCCACCCGCGGGTACATGCATGCCACCCTTCTTGTGTTACCCCACGGGTGGGCGGCGGGTGGGCCTCCTACCGCCGTTCCGCCCGCGGTACACACCTATACCACAATAAATCCCTTCGGGGATTTTCATCTCCAAACTCAAATTCAAGTCCAAAACATGTCAAATCTCACCCAATACAACAAAATGACTTGAATCATAGGAAATTGCCAAGCAATGGCAAATGAACCCTAAACACAAGCTCTAGATATGCATTTTCACAAGACAAGCATAAACACTTCATTTCATATAGGTTAAGCAAAATAGATTTTGTAGAGCATGGGTTACCTCTTGTAGACTAAAGACTTCACTTTACACCCTTTAACAAGCTCTTCTCAAGGCTCACCTTCCAAACCCACTTCAAGAACAAACCAAAAGATCATAAAGATCCTACCTTTAAGAAAAGCACCTAAGGATGAACCAAAACACAATATGAACTTAGATCTTACCCTCCTAGATCCCAAATATAAGAAAGGTTGAATCTTGGAAGCAACTCTTGAAGTCTTGGCAAGGTCCAACTTGGCTTGGAAGAAAAGCTACTCACCTTTTTTAGAGAGAAGGAGAGCTAGATTTTTAGAAAGTGTAAGGGATAGAATGAAAAGATGGTCTACTAGGTTAGGTTACAATACTAACACCAAGTGAAAGGTCTAAGAATGCCCTTACTAAACATTAAGAAGTGTAAGGAACAAAGGAACTCCCTTCAAAGCTCAAGGTACAAACTTTGACTTTGGGGTTGACTAGTCAATTACTAGTCCCCAAGTATTAAATTTTCAGATTTTAAGAATTAATTCACCAATCAAAATAGGATTAATTACTCCTTTAATCCATTAATTGAATTTGGATTTTGGGGTGTCACATCCACATTCGCCTGAGGAGTCGGGGGGGGGGGTTGAGAAATGATGCCAACACGGAGAGAACCCCGTGTCATTGTTTGTTACAGATTTGGCACCGATGACCCGTGCCTGAGCCACGCCCGGACACGTCTGCCGCCGCCCGAGCCTCGACGGTGACCTTGCTGCTGTGTCATGTTTCCACGGCCACGACTAGGGGCCGCACGGCTCGGCCAGCAGCCATCGCAACCGGAGGACACGCCGACTCCATCGTCAACACAAATCCACTCCTTCGACTGGGTACGGTATACTACCATCGATGAAGCCGAAATACCTTGGCCTTCTAGAAACGGTAGCATCTGCGTCCGCCAAAAAAGATATTACGGGAGGTCAGTTTCAAGGAAACAAAGTGATGAGCTGAGAGGCTATTCCTGGGTGGGCATAGGGGAAGTCTCGGTAACGGTCCGTTCAGAAGATCGAACAGAGCCATTCATCAGGGAGACCGAACCTCCATTAGAGAAAACTTGAAAATTGATACCAGATGAGAATGTATGTAAAAGTGTTGTTATTCTATCATAAATGTCTGAGAGTGCAGAGAGAGAATATATTGATACTAGATAGAGTCATAGTCTAACACGGAATAATATAGTCCTAGTTTAACACGAATAATATAGTCCTAGTCTAATATGAATAATATAGTCCTAATAGAAATAAGTCGAGTTGGCTGCCGTTTGACTAAATAGGCCTAGGCATGATATGTGAGTTGTGAGATTAGAGTTTTAGTTTATAAGGTCTATTTACTTTCGTTCTCTATTTCAATTTTTTGTTTTTCTATTCTGTTTTCAAAAACTAAAATTGAAAAACTTGTTTACTAGTAGTTATTTTTGAAATTCATTTTCCACTTACAAAATTAAATATGTAATTACATATATTTATAAGTTATTTCGTGAAAAAATGTGATTACAAAATATTTGAATTATTGTAATAATTTAAAATAAGTTACTTCGTGACAAAATGTAATTACAAAACATTGCAAATAAAATTAAGTACACCATCGATGATTATAATTTGCACAAAGTGCATCTACACTCACGCAATTGTAGCATTTGGTGTTTGTTGGTTTTATGACTTTTTTGCACTCAACGGCAGGCCAACACTACTGTTAGAATAAAGAGAATATCGTAAAAATATAGGAGAAATATATGGAGAAAATATAGGAACTTTGTATGGATGAATATTGTTTTGTGAATACTGAAAGTTCTCTTTCACCTCCACTGAGGGGTCTATTTATACATTTTTGGACCTAGAGCCCTATAAGGAAAAAGAATTATAGACTGCCCTCATATTGGGAGTCTTAATTACATTGGGAATGATAAGTCCTAATTCTATTATACTAGAAATAATGAGTCCAATTCTAATTATATTGGGAATAACATGCTCAATCTTTGACAAACTCTTGAGTTGCTCTGTATCGTGTATCTTTCTTGGGCTTCCTTGATTCAGCTGTTTTCTCAGGCCGATCCATGTGGCCCAGACCTAGTATACTATCCATCATCTAGTCCCCACTTTCTTGAGATTTCGCGGAGTCGATGTCTCAAGAAAGTATCTCGAAATATTCACCGATCCGCTAATAATAATAATACAACAACAATAACAATAACAACAACAACAACAATAATAATAATACAAACCCCTCTTAAAATACAAATTGTGTGCATGTAAGTATGTTAATGTGTGCATGAAGCTAATTCCAGAATATTGTTGGCAGTGTGCCCAATGTGGATGTAAGTATGTTAATGTGTGCACGAGCTAATCCCAGATTTTGATGTGTGCACAAGATTTAGAAACGTTTGATCTGGTAGGTTCAACTTGATATTATAAACAAATTGCAAATTGTATGGAAAGTTATTTCTTTAAACTTGGTGTTCTGTATTTTGTTCATATGCTGGTTACTAACTCAAAGTAAATAGATACTGATTCTTGCAGATGAATCTCTTGAAGACTCCTCTTCATCCGAGATATTCAAGTCATTGTTATAGCACTCATCATTTGTGTACCCACTCTTAGTTCCTTCCATCATTTTATGCATTTATTTCATCCTTTTTCTTGATTATTACTGATTCGATTGGCTGAATTTTACCAACTGCAGTCAAAATGCCATCCATCAAGAACACAAAATATGTCCTCTCCTGGCATTCTGCTTTCTCCCAGAACTCATGGGACTTATTGAAAGTCATAATGCTCCATAACTACAATGCTAGGTGACTTTATAACTTCATTGTGTATGCACTGTTTGATATTGATTTTTATGTGATCCTAGACTAGTTATTATGTTTGCATTGAACTTGTTATGAACTCCTAAAAATACATTAACCATTTACATATTATATTGGCTAAATACAATTAGAGGATCGTCGTAGTTAATGCTGATCAGTCACTATAAATCAGCAATCATCATGCAAATCAAGGGACTAATAACACTCTACAGTAGCTCTATACATTCTATTATCATCTAGCTATGCTAGTAGTGTTTTTGCTTTATTAATTAAAGATTCTCGCTCCTGGGAAGAGAAAAAATGTGAAAAGAAACAGCTTCATTTGGAGAATTGAAGCTCATTTTCTTATTAAGTTGTACTCTTATATTTCAATTAATAAGGATTAAGCTGTACTCTTCTATTTCTTCCATGGTTGAAAAAATCGCTAAGCGCTCCTCAAACGCCTAGGGTGCTAAGCGAGAATCAATCGGAGCCTAGACGCTCGTGTATTTTTTTTATTTATTTTTTATTTTTTTAAAAATTTGTTTATTTTATTTTTTAATACTTGATAATTATAAACTATTTAATATTTTAATAGTTAATATAAAATATTAAATATTAACCTAAAAAACATCTAGAGTTTAAACAATTTAGGATTATTTTGTCAAAATGCTGTCGTTTTGAGTGAAATTTCCCATTTAAAAAAAGAAGGGAACAATAGCTAATCGGCCGACTAAGCGACCTAGTCGGTGTCTAGGCAGCCTAGTCGGTGCCTAGGAAGCCTAGTCAGTGCCTAGAAAGTCTAGGCGGTGCTTAAGCGGCCGCCTAGACCACCAATTATAGTGAAACGCTAGGCGCCCAGCCAGCACCTAGCGCCAAGGTGTCGATTAATCGGTGTCTAGGCGGGATTTTTGCAACACTGATTTCTTCAATTAATAGGCATTATTTTGCAGTTTATGTTTGAATGATTGTTGCTAATCTTTTTAGATGGGTTGTTGTAGCTGGAAAGAGTGAAGATTGAAGAACATGGTGGATGCGAAGTTATTAACTTGTATTGAGTTGATGTGAAGTTTCTGATTTGTATGGTGAATTAATTGGTGATATATTGTAATTGATGGTTAGGATCGGTGACTTGTTATGTAGTTATTAGTATTTGTGATGTATTGTATTTGTCTATTTGATGGTTAGAATTGATTATATCATTTTGTTTATGTTTAAGAGTATACTGAATTGTTGTATGCATTTTGATGCTATTAAATATCTTTTTATTGTATTTATATTGAAAATTTACAAATTACAATATTAATAAAAAATAAAATTTTAAAATACTTTATATTGCAACATTAAATAATTAGGTACTAAAATTGCTAATAAAAATAATTAAAGGACTAAAATTGTAATTTTCACTTTTTAAATATATCGGCGTAAATCTAAACTCACAGACCTGTTACGACCAACACTCTCTAGGCAGCCGGAAGGGATTCCACGCGCCACCTTTAACTCCATTAGTTTATTACAGTCGGTAACATTAGCATGCCCCAAAAGCAGAGCTGCCCCATGGCGGTGCTGCAAAACCTCCCCCAATGGCTAGAGCCATCACTTTCTCAGCTCAACAACTTTGTTAATATAATCATAATTATACACAAAGATTCTACGATTAATTAAATACTACTAAAACAAAAGGCAAAAGAAAATCTTCCGTGTAAGGTTATCGAAGATTCTCACCTTTCCCTTTTATATTATATTATATATATATATTTATGTATTTGTATATACAGTAAGTATTTTTGTATACAATTATACTCGTAGTTCCAATGTAAGCAATGATTACGGGAGTATACGTATCATGAATTCGGACATTTGTATTTTGTTGCTGATCGGTTGATTCATTGTGTTTGCTGGCTGGCTGCTTCTGCAGGTGCGTATGGTTGATCGATATACTCGATATTTTTTTCTTGGTATTATAGGAAAAATTGTATTTGGTTTTGGGTTCTTCATTTTAAAAAAAAAATTAAAATTAGTTTGATTGGGTGAAGCTCGTAGTGGAGATCTGAATTGCAGAAAATGATAATCAATGGGGTTCCTGAGGCGTGAGAAGTGAAGTGAAAGCGACTGCTCTAGCTGAGACAACATTTTGACTTGATGGAGTAAATTTCTAGTTTGATTTGCCCGAGAAAAAATTAGTGGTATTGAAAGTGATTTTAAGGAAAAAATTACTATTAAATCTTTTAGGTTTACTATTGAATAGTTATTACCCCCGTTTACATCGTTTTTCTTCAATTAAAATAGCACAACATTTGTAGTATGGCTTTTGATGTGGTTTCTTTTCTGTCTTTGCGGTATGAGGCATTTATTTTGACTTGTTTCCACATACGAAGAAAAGAAAGTTCAAACCCTCAAGCTGATTCATAGTTGCTTATAAATATGTAAAGAAGGCTGAATTCCTTGAGGAAGTGATTTTACTTGAAAAATAGAAAGAATTTAAATCAGAACCCTAGCTAAGTTCTGCCAAATAATTGGAAGCTGAGATCTTTGTGAAAAGCTATTAACAAATAATTAAACTGTTAGTTATAAATGATCCCTAGGCATTCAGAGTCTATAATGCAAGATCTTGATATGTTATTCATACTTTGTTCTCATGATATAGGAGAACTATAGATCTATAAGCTTGGAATAGTTGCAATAATGTCAAAGTAAAAGTCAATGAGGAAAATATGTAATTTGACACCTTTTTTTTTTTATTTAATTATTTCCCTTAGGACAATTGTTTGAGTGGGGTGAAGCTATGGTGTTTGAAATTATGATGGTAAACATAATGCTTCAAATATTTGCATTTTAGGACGGGGCGGGGGGGATTCAAGAGGGAGTTAAAACTTAAAATAACTCAAGATACACAAATCAGGCACACTTGTACAATTACATTTGCAATTCTAATTCTGCCAACTATCTATTCAGGGTTCTTTCTAACTGCATGCTTATTGTTGATACTGAGAAATGAAGATGGCAACAGAGCTTGTTAATTCTGCTACAAGTGACAAACTTACAGAAACAGATTGGATAAAAAACATTGAGATTTGTGAATTAGTTGCTCGTGATAACAGGTACCAAATCAGCACTTGTTCTGAATGTGTTCCATTATTTATTTGATCGATATTGACAGTCTTTTGCTGTAATATTATCATTCTAAATTGGCAGGTTTTAATTTACTGTCAGTACATATATTGTGGAGAAAATATGCATCTTAATAGTTTGCTTTTTGATTAGTGCATTTATGAGCTTAGGAATTTACAATATTTGGAGCAATGTCATTATATAATGTAATTAACATTTCATCCAATATATTCTCCCTTAACATTTGTAGTTATATGGTACTTTGGTGGCATTATGAGCCATTTTTTGTACTAAAGTTTTATTTTATAGGATTTCTAGCCCAAAAGAGCTGTACTTCCAAATCAAGGCAAATATAAATGATATAATGACTCCTCTAAATCAAAAGTCAATTAAAATTTCAAATCTTAAAATGTGATGGTATTTCGAATTATTAATAACATTTATGGAATGATGAAGAATATGTGAAACAGGTAGATTAAAACGAATCAATACTGACTATTGTATTAAACCATTGATTTAACAATTTCTCTGTTCCTGACTGTAGAAGGATGGCAGTCTACATCACTGATTTTTAAACTTTTGGACTTAGGAAATAGGAAGTATTAGAAGAAACAACACCGTATATTATATAAAACAATTCATTTGACACTTTCTTCTTTTCTAGAAGAACCATAATTCTATATTTTTATTTTAAAAATTAATTTTATGGACTTCATAGTTATTTTCAAACTATTAATAACATATATGGAAAGATGAAGAATATGCAAAACAGGTAGTGTTAAACCAAAACAATACTGACTATTGTATTAAACCATTGATTTAACAATTTCTCTTTTCTAGACGATAGAAGGATGGCCGTTTTGCATCACTGATTTTTAAAAACTTTTTGGACTTAGGACGTATTAAAAGAAACAATACCATATATTGTATAAAACAATTCATTTGACACTCTTTCCTTTACTAGAAGAAGAGCCATAGTTCTATATTTTTTATTTTTAAATTATTTTTATGGACTTCAGGTTAAATGTTTGATTGGATAGGTTTTACAGATGTGATATTTGATTACATGTCTACGTGTTAGTGGTACAATATGTATTTCCTTTTTCTCTCCTTTTGGGAGGAATTTATCTTTCGATTTCTTGAGGACGTGTGACAGTGAAAATTTTCTATATTATTAATAATATTCACTGTCACTTATCTGGTGCTCAAGCACAATATATTTCTTTATAAAATCTCAAATATTTTAGTTCTATTATATAACATTAAATTTTTTGACTTTCAGTTATCAGTTCAGTGTTGATCATTATTATATTACTTGTGCACAGTCTCAAATATTTTAATTCTGTAAATTAGCACCAGTTTTGTTGATAAATATCATAAACTCTAATATCATAATATTTCTTCAAAAGGATTTACTGGTTAGCTAAATGCAAGACACTCAACCTGGGTCTTCATTGTTTCTTGAGTTACTGAGCTACGAAGTAACGAAACTTAAGCTGCTTTTATTTTTCTTCAGGCAAGCTAAAGATGTTGTTAAACTATAAAAAAGCGCTTGGGAAGTAAAAATCCAACAGCTCAGCTATTTGCAGTAACAGTAAGCAACTTTTGTTTGGCCAAAATTAAGTTTTCAACCTCACTGGCTTTAATTTATTGTCCTATTAGTTTGGAAACACTAAAACAGTAGTTATATTTGTGGGTAAGGAGTATTTGGGTGGTTGTTTAATTTTGCAGTTGCTGGAGATGCTAGCTGAACAATATAGGAGATTCTGTTCACAAGCAGGTTATAGAGACTGGAATTCTCCCAGTTCTTGTAAAGATAGTAAAGAAAAAGGTTTACATCTCAAAATCGTAATTCTTTCTCATTTAATCATTTCATTAAATGTTAATATTTTATTTTTATTTTCTTTCTATAGTCAGATATACCTGTAAGAGAGAAAATATTTCTTCTTCTAGATGCTGCACAGACATCTGTTGGTGGGGCTTCTGGGAGGTATCCTCAGTACTATTCTGCATACTACGAGTTGGTGGTAGGTACCACAAATGATAACAATTCCCTTTTTGTTCTTTTTTATGTTATGGATAGTGGTGGGTCTTTTACAAATGAATTTTGCATCATTAACTCCATTTTGTTAATTAAGCTCCAGGTACTGTATTTTTTGTCATTGATTCTGGAGATTAGGACAAAAAAAGTACCTGATAATTGAAGCTGACTGATAATAGCTACATTATCACTAAAGATAAATGAATTGGCTTTTGTGAAGTTGATTGAAAATTGTGTGGGAGAAAGAATTTAAAAGAAGCGAAGTGAAAGAGAGAAACTGCACCTATAAAGCGTCAGGAGAGTTAAGCCTGTCTCTATTTATGTACTCAATATGTAGATATTGCAAAGGTATTCCTTGGTCAAAATGTATACCTCAATCCTCATTACCTCCAACATTTAATACTTCTGTTGTACTTGCTAACATTGTAAGTTCTCTATTGATTCCAAAAAATCACAATGATATGGTTAAAATAAACTATGTTAAATATTTTGATATTTGAAATTTGAAACAATTTAGATGAATTTTAGTAAGATTAAAGGAATTGCATTTTGACATTGGAAAACAAGGCGATAGTAAGAATGGGTATCTTGTTCTTGCAATTCAATTTTTTTTTTTGTTTTGTTTTTGTGATGAGTTATACATCCTCTTTTGGATGAAAGACTAATATGACAGTGTTTCTCATGATGCTTTTTAGTTGTATTCCTTTTTTATAATCTCTTCGGTTGGTTAATAGGTAATGGCAATAAGAATGTTAAGTTGATTACTCTCTATCGTTATTCTTGAATAAAAAAATTGCAAGCCTACATTGATCTGTAATATTTACACAGATGTGACTTGAAATGTTTTACAAGCATTGTATACAATTTTTCTTTAAAATATTTTTATGGCTACGGGAATTTGAATGTCAAAATAATACTTGATATATCAGAGTGCAGGAGCAAAATTTCCTCAAAGACCTCATGTCATCCCAAAAGAGCATCCAATATCTTCCAATGATAATAAGAATAACCCTTGTGTCGGTGAGTTGGCCACTTCTCACTGCGGAAAGAATGCACAGCAACTAGAGACTGAAAAAGTTCCAGATTCTAGGTACTATTCGTTTCATTTCCCATTAAAAAGGAAAGAGAAATAATAAAGTCAGCACGCCTTGTTTCTTATAACCCCAATGATAAATGACAATTACAGTTTCTGGAGAAAAATAAGGTACTCCCTCTATCCCATTTTATCTGTCATACTTATTATTTATTGGTCAAACCGACTTTTTCTTCTTTGTTTATTTTCTTTAGTATTTTTTACTTATTTTAAAATTTGATTTTGTGTGTTTAATAGTACTTTTAGTGTACTTTTTAAATATATAAATTTTGTATACTAATACTAAACTTAATATTATGAAAAATTGAATTAAAAATAACATCAGTCAAGTCTCATTAACCGAACCAGACACATAAAATGGAACTGAGGGAATATTTAATTTTAGAATATCAAGCTGCATCTCCTCCATTTGGTCTACTTTTCTTAAATGGAAATCAAAGATGTAGTTCCTACCCCTTTTAAATTTCTTTTTCCTGCTCAGTAGTGTGCTTGCTATTAATTTTCTTGATTTTATGTATTCAATAGAGAACATTCTTAGTGACCCTAGCATTAAATGTTTTTGTTCAAGTTGTGGTCAATAACACTTAAGTACAAAGAACATTAGAATCTTAGGCTGATTGCGACTGGACTAAAAGGCCCTTGGCAACTTTATGACATTTAAATCTGCTGAAAAGGGAATGTCCTTGATATATGATCTCAGTTTCATAATAATGAGAAGGTATTGTATTTATGCAGTATTCTGAAGAAAGCCAGTGCTGCACTTGAAGTCTTAAGGGATGTCATTGATGCTGTCGATATTCAACATCCTGAGGTATGTTGGTTGCTTTGTATCCTATTTTTCATGTGACCATACACACATATTCATGTGAGAGTGCACTTTTTTTTTTGAGTTTGAAACATATGATAAGAATAACTAGTTTGACTAATATTTTTTTCATTTTAAGGGAGCAAGGGATGAGTTCACACTTGATCTTGTGGAACAATGTTCATTTCAGAAGCAAAGAGTTATGCATCTTGCAATGACTTCTCGGTAATAATTTCTAACTATATACCTATCAAAAAAGAGAAAAAGAAAAATAATTTGACTACTTGTATTCTTGTGATGAATAACATTTGATAATTAAACATAAATCTTTTCTATCATTATATCGACACCATATATCTTTTTACAAGCAGAGTGTTGAGCATTCACACATATTTGAGCCCAATAATCTAGTTTTAGATTAGACAAAATAAAGTTCAAGTGAACTTAATTTGCTTGAAATAATTTTAAAAGTCTAATGCTTTTTGCAAAACCTAGTAAGCATAATATTTTGTTTTAATGGATAGGAAATGTATGGTCTCACTTTTGATTTTAGTGACAAACTGACAAGAAGTGAAGCTAAAGTCAAATCCTTAAAAACACTATGCTTCTATTTGCCAGCAACTTGTTGGGGACTTTGAATTGCTTCTATGTCAGATACACGAAAGTGTATGTGTGTGTATATATATATATATATATATATATATATATATATATAGACACACACACATTGAGGATCAAATGAGAACCATGCCTTATGTGAGAACTGTATGAGTGCACACAATCTAGTTCACGAATGCACATAATTTACCCCAGGATCTCCTGGTAGTAGATTTTGTGCATTCATGTAGTAGATTGTGTGCACTCAT
Organism: Ipomoea purpurea; assembly: GCA_009835305.1. NCBI lineage: Eukaryota > Viridiplantae > Streptophyta > Magnoliopsida > Solanales > Convolvulaceae > Ipomoea > Ipomoea purpurea. The sequence goes on along the minus strand of VALG01016790.1, from coordinate 10,855 downwards.
GCAGCAGTTAGCAGGTTCTCACCTAAGGCATGGTTCTCATATGTTCATATAAAATGACATATTGTACTTTTCTCATATGTTCACAGATGATGTTGCATGCCAGATATTTTCTTGTGGTTAGATGTTTATGACCAAAGTAGGAAGTAAATCTAAAGAAATAGCATTCCAATAGTAATCTTGAGAAGCAATTGTTCTTAATTCCTGTTGTGCTAATCTGCATAGCAACCTTTACTCTCCAGGGATGATGGTGTTGTTTCTAAAGCAATCGAACTTATTGAGCAGCTTGATAGAGTTCTTTCAAGGCATGATGCACTTGTAGCTGGTAGACCAATGTCAATTTCAATTCCTGCTGACCATGAGCAATCAGAGGAGAGGAGGAGCCGAGCAGCTTTTTAGAAGGTATGCTTCTATAATCTGCTGCTAAGATGCACACTGACATCACATAACTGCTTCACACATCTCTAATTATGCTGATTTTACATGCTACAAGAAATAAATATGTGAGTAAATAATTGTGAATTGTAGTTACTGCCTATTCTTGACCTCTAAATTGTAAACTCAGTTTCCTTTCAGTGCCACGAAAATCTATTTCTGCTGGCATGTGTTCTTTTTATGCACTGTGTCTTACTTATAGTTGCCCCTATTTGGTTGTGGTGTTTAAATCAATGTGTTCCTGCTTGAGGAAAGAAACAGTGATATTTAAATTTATGACCATAAAAAGGCTTAGTATAGCCCATAGTTATGTGAATAAATTTAATTCTCATTTTAGCTCAAATTTTGCAGAATGCAAAAAGGAAAAAGCACGTATACAACCTGAAGATGAAGACTGCCACATAGATAGACCGATGGATTGCTTGGATCATCTGTTCCTGGAAATATGCTTCACCGTCCACTCATAAGGCCAGTGTCTTTAGAGCACAAACAAGAAAATGATATCGGGAAGGCAGCTATTACAATTCCACCACCGCCTGCTAAGCATGCTGAGAGGGAGAAATTCTTTCAGGAAATCAAATTGGACGGCTCTACTCTAACAAGGCACGTGAGGGGCCTTTCCTTGCACAGTCGCAATGCCAGCAACTCCGGAAGTGGCAACATAGATTTTAGTACCTGAGTGCTGGCTGTGTGCTTCAAATTATGGATTTACGTGATTCTGATTAGGATACGGATGGAGGGTAGAGGGATTGGCGATTGGAACATTATCCTTGATATGGAGTTAGATTAATATTGTGCCTATAGCTAAACATCTTTTCAATAGTTTTTTTGTTTTTTGTTTTTTTTGTTGTTTTTTTGTTGTTTTTTGTTTTTTTTTTTGGGCTTTATGGGTCGGCATTGTAAATTGAAATAGGCTTCCCAACCTGGTTTGAAGGAGATTTAAGAGGAGGATGTGGAGTAGTGTTTGTTTTTGCCATGATTTTGGCCTCCTTAACGGGGCGTTTGGTTGGAGTGGGGGAATTATGTGAGAAAGGAATTGTAATTCCATGTGAGTTGAATTATTGGGAATAAAGTAGGAATTTAAATTCCAGTGTTTGGGTGACAAGAATAAAATTACTGGGAATTTCATTTCCAATGTTGGTATATATGGAATTGAAAGAGAATAAGTAGTATAAAGTCAAAAATGTCCATTATTGTTGTTAGACATTAATTTTAAGTTAAAAAAGGAAGGTGTAATTTTGACTCATCACTATCTTTTTTCCCAGGAATTAAAATACCAGGGGTGGACATGGGATTTTAATTTCATGAAAATGAGGCATGGAATTGCAATTTCTTCCAACCAAACTACGGAATTTAATGGCCTTTGGAATTAAGTGGGAAGGGAATTTAAAATCCCTCCAATCAAAACGCCCTGTCAATTGTGTTGTGTTGGGCTGTTGGCTTTCTGAACCTTGTGTCTTTCAACTTCTTTTTCTGAGGCTGTAGCAAGTGTTTTGCTTCATTTACAGACTAAAATTTCCTTACAAAGGTGATTCTGTGATACCATATATATATATTTCAGATATATAGAATAATATCTTTATATATATTTTCCTGTGGATATATATAAATATTATTTTGTGATTAAATCGACTTGGTTCAATTTTTCCTACAATCTTAAAACATTATATTTTTAATGAACAAGTCGATGGATTCCAAGAGTGTTGGAACCTGTGAATGTGCTCGTGGTGTACATTCAAATGGTCAGAACTGCAATGGTGTAGCACATTCCGAGATGCCAGTTGATGGCAGAAATGTTGAAAATGATATTTCCATGGGAGTTGCAAAATCACACGATGGTGCTCCGGAGAACTTTGGTTCACGAACCAGTAGACCAGTGGTTGGTGGCACGCAATCGGTACCTATTGTGATGCCTAGTGGATCGGTTAAAAGCCACAAAAGATCCAATGGCTACGTGATCGCTACATGGTATAAGGATTATTGTAGTGTGAACAACGACCTCATCCATAATCAAAGGAAAGGCAAACATAAGTTTAGTCTAAAGATGATTATGAGGAGGTGAGTAGCCACTATGAAGCGAACCGTCATCCTGGTGAAAAGGTTGAGGACAACTTCGCTTTCGTTAAAGAATGTGGATGGTTGGACGAGTGAGGTCACAACCAAGGTACCCCCGATGTGCGTTAAGGGACCACCCTTTATGGAGTGGCCGGTTGAAAAATGGAAAAAAGGCACATGGGTTTGAAGGACTACTATGAGATAGGAATAAGGAAATTTATTTCCAATGTATTTTCTTATTTATTTGTTTTTAATAAATGTTGTAGTATCATTGTGATACATTTTTATTATTGAATAAAAATGAGTTGTTCCATTTATGTGTTTTGAATTTTGTATATTTTAAAATATTCTTGTGTGATATTTTAATATATAAAAGATTCAATAAGAATGCTTGAGCATTACGTAACATTACATGGAAAATGTTAAAATGACTTAACGCCCGGAACGAAATGTAACAAACGTGTTATATGTTTGAAATCTCATAAGGACTTCGGTTCTAGTTCGATACAGATTTCAAGTATGATCAATTTGTCAAAAATTGGGATAGCTATATAATCGTGAGTGCCACAACTCAAGTGTTGAATATTTTAAATAATATTCTTAGTACGATTATATAAGCTTGATTCAACTAGTCGGGAAATTTGGTTGATTTGATATTTTTAATTGTGTTAGAATTAACTTGATCAAAAATTCCAAATTATACTAGTATGAAATGTAATTTGAGACAAATTGTTGGGACATCAAAATTAAGCTTGAGCATAACGAAAATGCTAATTGAATTTAGCATTGTTGAAGTGCTAATTGTAGTGCTTAATAGCACTGGACGTCCAAAAATGTTGAATTAACACTGTAAAAAGGGCTAATTAAATTTAGCATTGTAAAGTGCTATGTGATTAGCACTTAAGGAGTTTGCTAACGTATGAAGGGTACGTGGCAGTACCTAATCACATTTGTGATTAATCTTTGTTTTGCTTAATCATGAAGTTGGATAGCACTGGAATGTGCTTAAGGTAATTAGCAACTCTTTGTGCTATTGAATTATAATACAACCGGTTGGTGCATTTAAAATTCATAGTAACGATTTGGTGCTTTGCGAAGCACCGAATGATCCTTTAATGTCGGAAGCATTGATTCGTGGTTGTGGCTTCGTCAATCCCGAATGGATTCGTAAAGGCTAATCTGTTAGCTTCTATGCGATGTGTTGGTAGCACATGTTTATTCTTTATATGAATAAAAGAGAAAATCAAATTAATCGTGAATTAATGCGGTTACGAGCGATCGATGTGGTGAACATGAAACACCTATTGGTGATTTCTGCGCAAGCATTGGTATCGTACTCGAGCGTACGACACGGTGTTCACCTCGATCGAACGATGTTGTCGAACATAAATATCAAGACGTTAATAAGTTCGGGTCTACCTCAAAGTGTGTGGGGTGAGACAATACTTTGAACAAGTACCTTTTAAATAAGGTTACACGCATGAAACTCGATAAGGCTTCTTATGGGTTGTGGATACGTAGGAAGCTTTCCTACTAACACCTGAATGTGGGGGTGTCTTGCCAAAGGCGGTTATTGGTTCTTAGTACAAAAGTCTTATTGTTTGGACGTACATAAGAACATGATAAATTGAATCAAGAAATTCATCGTTCTTTGAAGATGTTTTCTGTGAAGGTTCTATATAGGAACTTAGCACGTTGAAATGACATCCGATGTAGCTATGGTTGGAGGGTATGAAGAGAACCCGAGCTCAAAGCTAGACGTAGCAAGCGAGCTAGGATTGAAAAATCCTTGTCTAGATTTTCTGACGTGCATGCTAGAAGTAATGCGCATATTCTAACTTGTTTACTAGAAAATAAACCAAATTTTCTGACAAGTGTTGTTAGAAAATTAGCCTCAAACATATGTAGAAACTGTGATTCTACGAGAGGACCAATGCGAAAGAGGCTACGAGAAAGTGAGGTAGATTCTATCTTAGAGAATCATACTTGGAATTGGTTGCTCTTCCTCCTGGTTGTAAAACCTTTGGATCTTAATGGATCACGTGTCGGAAGATAAAGACCGGTTGGTTATATTGAAGTAAATGGTAGGGCTTGTAATTGTAGATTACATGCAACGCGAGTGCCACAGTTACTTCGATATGTATTCTCTTGTGATGAGAATGAAATACATTAGTATGATACTTGCCATAGCCGTTTAGCGAGACTTGGAAGATCATCGAAATGGATGTGTAAAACTGCTTTCTTAATGGACATAGAACAACTTGAGGGTTTTTATGGTTCCACGATGTGAAAAGAAAGTGTGTAATTGGTGAGATCATTGTATGGTTTGAACAATTGCCTTAGTATTTGGCATGTGAGGTTTGATCATGCAGTGATGACCAACGAGTTTAGTATAAACAAAGGTGACAAGTGTGTCTACGTAATACGTACGAAAGACGGCGATATCACTATTTGTTTATACAGATAAACTCATCGTGGGTAGTAACAATAAAATGATCAAACTACTAGGAACATGTTAAATTTGAGATTTGACATGAGGAACTTGGGTTTGGCTGGATTTAAATCTTCGAGATTAAAATCGTGAGAAGACTGGATAGTCTGTGATAAGCAAATCTCATTGAGTTGATTGAATCCTTGCAAGGATGATAATCAAGTGGCTCGGACACCGTTAGATACTAACGTACAACTATCCAAAATCACAGAGATTGTATCTTTCAAGGAGAATACATTCAGATTATTGGTAGTTTATTGGTATCTAATGAGTTCTACTAGGCCGGATATTGCCTTTGCGGTTAACAAACTCGGTAAACATACGAGTAACCCTAGTGATACGCACTAGAAGGCAATAGTGAGAGTTATGAGATACTTAAGGTATATCGTGACTTTGGACTGCACTACGTGTGATATCTAGCTGTACTTAGAAAGTATAGCATGTTAACCGGATATCAAATGACGCTAAGTCCATCAAAGGCTACGTGTTTACGTAGGCAGTGCAGTTGGTTGTATGAAAATTCTCGAAACGACTTGTGATAGCTAAGATCCGTGACGGAATCTAAGCTGAGAGCCTTAGACATGTGTTGCGGAAAGGCTGAATGGCTGCACTGTAACACCCCGTGTTACGCCCTTTAATTCCAGATTAATTATTTAATTAATTAATTCCGTTAAAGAATAGTTAAAAAGGATTTAATCTGGTCAGGATCCCTTAATTATTAATGTGGTCTACGAAGGACCGTGGACCCTTAATAAGAACTTTAAGTCTATATAGTATAGATAGATGACAATAAGAATTGTATTACACTATTTTATAATATTAGAATCGAATTTTAACCCAGAATTATTGTATGAATGAGAAAGTAGAAATCAATATATTTTATTAAGAAGAAAGTTTTTTTAGGAATTGGGCAGGAAGTGAAAAATTCTAGGATTTTGTGTTTATATATAGTATAGATAGATGACAATAAGAATTGTATTACACTATTTTATAATATTGAAATAGAATTTTAACCCATAATTATTGTACGAATGAGAAAGTAGAAATCAATATATTTTATTAGGAAGAGAAATTTTTTAGAAATTGGACGGGAAGTGAAAAATTCTAGGATTTTGTGTATATATAGTATAGATAGATGACAATAAGAATTGTATTACACTATTTTATAATATTGGAATAGAATTTTAACCCAGAATTATTGTACGAAATGGGAAAGTAGAAATCAATATATTTTATTAGGAAGAGAGTTTTTTTAAGAATTAGGCGAGAAGTTAAAATTCTAGGATTTTGTTTTTATATATAGTATAGATAGATGACAATAGGAATTGTATTACACTATTTTATAATATTGGATAGAATTTTAACTCAGAATTATTGTACGAATGAGAAAGTAGAAATCATTATATTTTATTAGGAAGAGAGATTTTTAGGAATTGGGGGGAAGTTAAAATTCTATGATTTTGCTTTTATATATAGTTTAGATAGATGACCATAGGAATTGTATTACACTATTTTATAGTATTATAATAGAATTAACCAAGAATTATTGTACGAATTGGAAAGTAGAAATCAATATATTTTATTAGGAAGAGAGATTTTTTAGGAATTGGGCGTGAAATTAAAATTCCAGGATTTTGTTTTTATATGTAGTATAGATGACAATTGGAATTGTATTACACTATTTTATAATTTGTAATAGAATTTTAACCTAGAATTGTTGTACGAATGAGAAAGTAGAAATTAATATATTTTATTAGGAATAGGGATTTTTTAAGAATTGGATGGGGAAGTTAAAATTTTAAAATTTTATTTTTATACATAATATAGATTTTGCAATATAAACATTACATTTCATCTTGACCCGACCTGTCTCACGAAAAAAGATCCGTGCAGTTAGACGGTCTCAGCTCACACACAAGTTTTTGCCTACTTTCTAATATTCATTTTTTGATGCCTACTTTCTAATATTCATTTTTTGATGCGACACTACTTAATTAATAAGTTTTTAATTTTTCTTGATATAGAACTACTTGTTTTTTATTTATTTAATAATTGTTAAATCATTTTTAATTTACAATTTAATCAGTTAATTTACGAATAGTCAAGAAATATAAAGAATTAAATTTCATTGTTGTCATCATAAGATGTGAACATTTAATTTGAAGGTAGATTTCAAAGAGAAAATAGCATGTTTCACATAAGCCTATGTTAAAATAAACCAAAAAAAAAAAAACATGAAAAGGAATAATTCATAAAAAGGGAGAAATTGAGCTGCATAATACAAAAGCCACAAAATGTCAGGGTACAAATTAAAGCTGCATGCAACAACTCCAAGTCGTAAGATAACACCCACCACCCCTTCCAAAAAAAAAAAAAAAAAAGATAACACCCACCCACCCTTCCACAATCAAAAGATTGATAATAAGATGGCAATCAAAATTTATTATTCATGCCCAGAAATGCGTAATTAAACTAAAGATGCAATAATGCATGCATGCAGCATTAGCAACCCCTGGTGCAGAAGCAGCGGCGGCGGAATCCAACGCAGTCTCGCCGGAAAAGCCTTCGGTCCGGCAAACCATAGCGCAGTTGTGATCCCTTAAGCATGTACCCTTGAAGTGGTGGCTCTGCGATATGCACACCCTTCCTTCCACGCCTCCAGTTTTTCTAGATCTGCATGCATTACTGCATTTAACTAAATAATCCTTACCGTCCCGCTACCACGAGAGTCCGAAGACTAGCATCCCTATCCACTGTGATTTATCGAACAAAGGAAGACGAGACTATATGATCAGTAAATTCGCTACTCAACTGCGAAATTCATTGCTCGTCCCGATTGATTCATCCTATGCCGTAGTCTCATATGTGTGGAACCAGGTCTTCTATGTCTAAGCACGTACCACCTAATCAATGCATACAATGTAATGGATGATTAATTTGGTATACAGAGGACTGTACGTATGTAGGAGAAGAGAACTACGTATCCTGTCGAAGCCCCTTGACCAAATAAACATACACACCGCTCGTATGCGAGAAATGCAATACACAGAAGAGCCCAAATGTCTTCCTCTCCATTTTATTTAATAAGATTGTTTTTTGTAGCTAGCTAGGTATGTAGAGTAAAGATGCCCATTCTACCACGCCATTAACTCACTATAAATCAGATCAGGGAGAGCTGTAGGGCATAAAGACACAAGAGTCTACTAGTCTCAGAAAAAACGAACTACCAATTAAATACTATCTCTACATATGGATATGAGCACAGCTCGTCTCTATTTCTTCTTAACGGTAGGCGTAGGAGTTAGCTTTTAGCGAGCGAAATTACATTGCACTAACTAACAGGTTGACTAAGATTGTTGGAGCCAGAAACCGAGGCGTCGATACTCCAGAACTCTTGTATGTATGAGAGTATTGACGGACCTTCTCATTATGCCGATGCGAAGGATCAATCCGAGACTTCTCCGTGCATCTCGCTACTAAGGGTGATACGGAGGTTCCAGAATGAAGAGAATCTCGTGGGTGTGTGGTGCGACGTTATTAGAAGGGGGGGACGAATAGAGTGGGTTGTGAGCAGGGCGCGGGAAAACGGGCGAGGGAGGGATTATGGTAACATCTGCTCGTCAAGGTGGGTGACTGGTTGCGTTAGAGCTTCTTGGTGGGCGGGGCGGTTGCGGTTGTGGATCCGCTAGCATTCAGTGAAATGTAATCTGCTATCCTACTTAGTAGGGACAAAAACTGTAGTAATGCTGAACTTAATCTCTTGGTCGTTTTAAATCTAAGATATATTGGATATACAAATATACTGGTTTTTTTTATACACAAGAAAAAAGTAGTAGTTATTATATTTCTTCCCATTTTGGTCAAGTAAATTGCAGTTGCGAATTCTGTGAAACGAATCAAATAGCACATTTGAAGACCTATTCTGTACGTATGAGATGAACTAGTCTTATATGTAGAAAGATTTATTAGTGTTTCCTCTGCGAAATGTATATACCCAATCTTAATTAACTCCCCACAAACCGGGAGCTATCGAAAAGAAAGAAAGTTAATTTAGGGTGATTTGTGATATCGCAAGACACATTTGACCGGTACTATCCTATATAACGCTACAGACGCTATTATTTGATTTGAATAAGAATCCGTATGTGGTTAATTGCTAGTATAAGTATAAATGCTGGGTGATGCTATGGAGACCGCGACATCTGTGCACACAGCTATTCTGCTGTCTTGCCTCATGTTACGTTTAGCTAAACGTCGACGTATACACGTTTAATCTGTGAAAATCTTGACATGCGACAGCATCTCAGCATCTGTCTGGCGTCCTAAACGGCTCGTATTTCTGGTTGAGAGCTATATCAAGTGCGGATGTGTGTTGTGAACAGATTATATGAGTCCCATGTCCTCTATGTATTGATGAGGTAATTATGGGGCGTTGTTGTAGTTCTACACGAGCTACGTGAGTAGTCAGAGAAGTAAACGGATAACAGAGAAGCGCACGATTACCTGGTCTACTGTAAAGCTAAGAGATGTCGAAATAGCCTACATCCAGTAGCTACTTGCTTGCTTAGTGCGTCATAAGACTTCATTAGTCTATATATATGCACATAAGAATTAGGGTCCGTTGTGTCTATGGTATCCGGTTGAACTTCCACTTTGGAAGGTTGTGGAGTTTCGAGCCTCAGTGGGCGTATTTATATGGCCAGGCTATAGATCTTGTATCCTTATTAGGGTGAAACCGACTATGATCAAACCTACTACGACTATCTAGATAGGTAATGCAAGATGAGCGATACCGAGCAATGTCCAAAAAAATATAAAGAGCGAGCAGGCCATCGTCTTCCTAACAATATTAAATGCATATAACATAAATATAAAGACAAAATCTGGTTCCTTATCATACATTCATATCATTAGCAACTTATACTTTATTAGCCCCTATTTATTTTCTTATACATTTAATTCCACTATTAGCTCGTCCTGAACACTCTCTAAGAGGAGAGTGCCCCCTTCACTGTATAATTGAAAGGATGTAATAACAGAAAATATATAATACATATCATCAATATGCAATATTCTTCTCCGATATCAAATTCTCATGACTTTTAATGGTATCTAGTTCAGATATCTATCAATAGTGATTATGAGCAAAAAAACCAAATAACCAAGAGTAAATAAATATTTCTCTGTTTAATTCATTCTCGAGATAGACGAGTTAAGAACTCAAAACTTGGAGAGAAGTCGTAACTAGATTAACGTTAATCCACTTATCTCCGAATAATGTCGGAACATATACAATGAATGCAATCGAGAGTGTTGAAGACATGAGACGTGAGTGAGTTACTAACTTCACTTAGGTAGAAAGAAATGGTATCTGCTCGAGCACAATTTTCTAGGACCCTTCTTTCTCCTGACCCAACGCTGGAATTTATTACTCCCAGAGGCACACTACACTTTAAATTTAATTAAAATTTCAACTTATACTAGGAGAATCACATCATGTAAATCTGAGTAGACGCGACTAACTTCTACAGCTTTCTGCCTATATCTATAATTACTCTCAAAAAAATTATGGTAAATCTATCTAATATAGTCCATTCGTTCTATGCAGCACAGCGAGCAACGCAATCCATATTGCAGATTAGAGCAATATATGATTATGGGGGGTTGTGAATTGACACCAATATATTGGGGAGGTGTTTTGTTTTTTGAGTATTTAGGTTATGTCCAAAAATAAAAGCGGGGGTGGTAGTTTTATAATATGTAGTCCTTTGAACTAATTCTAGAACTCTGAAATCGATATGAACATTAATGATGCAGCATGCCGCCACGCGTAACCGCTTGACACATAAATAATGTGGAGTATCAACATTCACGGTG